>JAWZYV010019412.1:0-23538 GCA_038373885.1 Cheiracanthium punctorium
GCAATTTAATTGACCGAAGTTTCGGTTCTATATTACGCCCTTCTAGAGTACCAAAAGTAAGATTGCGCCATCTAGTGTCCACTTTTTAACAAAACAAACCAGGGAGTCCATAACTTTAAGGTTGTTCTTTTAAGCTGCATTCATACTGGTCATTCCGTGCCACAATGACGTCACTCAGGGAAGCAAGGTGGCAGACGAAATAGGGCCCGATTCAAACGAAACAGAGTTCAATCGTTTTCCGTTGTGATCGCGGAAATTTTCAACTGATTCCTATGTTTCCTATTCAAGTGAAACCTGTGTATCGCTTTTGGATCACGTGACACTGCGATCGGTGTTTTGCTATCGCTTTTTCAAAAGCGATCGATTTCGAGAACATGGCGGATCGATCGGCGGATGGTTGATAAGAAGATTACAACAACAACGAAGACTCGTTATTTAAAATTACGAAGCAATCCGTAGGAATTATCAGACAGGGAATTCTGCAAAAGATTTAGGCCTGCGGGAAAGCTGAATTTTCTCGCAGAACAGAATTTCTGTAGGGTTTATTTTCTGTCGGCCTTCGAGTTCCACTCTAGCAGACACTACGATGCAGGCGCCATCTATAGTCCTTATTTTAAATCGTTTATTGCTCGTTAGATTTGATGGTTGAAACAGCGCGAAAAAATACATGAATAATTTCTCGAATAATGATTGAATAATTTCTCGCTAAAATAAGCATCCTAGCAACCCTCCTAAACAAATAAAAATATTCATACCACTATATTAAGGATGTGTTTGATTGTTAATTATATATCAGAACATAATATATATAGTAATTCTATCCCTCCATTATAATTATAAACAGCTTCTCTGCTACAGAAAAATAAAATGTAGTAGGCAAACTAGAGAACAATTATTATTCGACAATTCGACATGATAATTATGACGAACAATACTATTATTAAAATTTTTCTAAAAAAAATCTTCATAAATTAAAAATGTATTTCCATGATTATAAACATACAAAAAATATTAACCTAAATCAGTTAAAATTTTAAAACATTAACCTACAATACTGTTGGGGAAAAAGCTCAAACATAAATAAATAAACAGTTAGTCGTCGCCATTAAGTTAAAAATTTTTTCCAGAGAAAGATGCGATTTTTTTATTGGTTAACAGCGACTTTCTACGTCACCGGAAGGTGCGTTTTCACTCTGTGGCGATAAAGTTTCCATCTAGCAAACCTGTAAGTTCGATCGCCTATTTTGTTTCACTTTGAATACACTTTTGCGATCGCTTGTAAAAGCGATCGAACTTCCAGAGAGAAAACGATCGTTTTGGAGACGACCGATCGCGTTTCGTTTGAATCGGGCCCATAGACTAGTAATATCCTGCCAAATACCAATATTGGGCCCGTTCGATAATTCACCAGTTGGTTATGCACCGGTGTTACCGGTTGCGGTCATTCTTTGGTTAAGTGACGTCACGGTCGGCAACCGGTTTCGGTCATCCTCACCACATCCGATGCCAAGCCAATAGACTTGCTCCACGTGACGTCATACTTCCTCTTGGTTGGCAAAACTGACCAATGGACTTATTCTACGGGACGAGTGGTTGGCATAAGTAACCAATAGAGTTACTACTCTACGTGACGTCACTGAGGTATTTGTTTAGTAAATATGGAACAAGTCTATAAAACATAAACATTGGCAACACTTCTCTAATAAACGGAATAACCCACTTCGCTAGCAGAGTCATTCTGGTTGCGCTCTGGTTATTTTTAGAGCTCCGCCTTTTCGAACGCTCTGGTCATGCACCGGTGAATTATCCAACGAGCACATTGTCCTCGCACAATCTCTCCAATTTTGCAAATAGAGCCGTTTGAACCACGCGACCTACGATGGACTCTTATCACTAAAAACTCGTTTTCAAATAACATGTGTCCACCAGAACTTGAATGAACCAATGGAAACCTCATATTCATGTCTACCCAGATAACCAGTCACATCCGTTGGATATCCTACAAATATCATTTAGATCCTGCAGCCGTCATATCATACTGTAGGCGTCTATAGAAATCCACTGGCTACTGTATCTGACAGATGCTAGAGATCCAGTCAGAGAATCCGACGGATGCCTGCCGATGTCACTTTTAGACGAGCATGCGCAGTTATCAGAACTTTCGGAATCGGAAGTGATCGGAAGACAGTAGCCATTTTGTTGAGCGCGAAAATGTGTGCAAGTGTGGCGAGTGGCTTGCGAAGTTAATAAACTACAATACCTGTATTTGAACTTCATACCTTCATGTAGATAAAGTAAGTTTTTAAATGCATACGTACGTGTATTACTTATTGTAAAAGAATTATTAAGAAAAACTTCTTTTAAGAGTTGAAAAACTTATGATTGTTTGGTTTCCTTCACGTGGTATGTGTGTGTGCTTGCAAACGTTGCTTTATTCAATGCCTAGTAATTAGTATTTTCAGCCGGAAAAGAGTAAATAAATAGTAAAAAATTTGTAGTACTACAAAGATTTAAAAAATTTGTGATTTTGCAAGTCGAGTTGTTGACTATCCATATTTGTTTTGAAATTGCCTTTTTATAGGTGTCAATCTCGATATTTTAAATGGTTAAGTTTTCTACATTAAAAAAAAGGCTAAAAATAACATGTTACATATTAGATAGAAAGAATTCAGATTTATTTTGCGGGAAAATGCTTAACTAAATTGCTCCTGTTGTTAATTATTTATTTATTTTTGCTACTGTGACGAAAGATTAACTTTTTACACTACCTGAAAATATCGTTTTGCATAGTACCCTTCTTTGTGTTATTTCACAAAGTTTTCAATTAATTTTGATGGGATATTGCTGGATTTATGTGCTCAGATATAGCATTTGAGAAATGCAACAAACAATTGTGTTTTTAATTGTTGAATGTGTTCATTACAACAAAACAAAATTTACATAAAAAATATCAGCCTTTCTGATTATTTTAATTTATCAAGTTTGCTATGCTATGGTTTTTAAATTAACGAAGTTTTTATGTTTGTTATCTGAACAGTTTTAATTTTGGTTTTATAAGTAAACTAATTTGTATTTTAATTATATTAATTTGAGCATTGAAAATATTTAGTTCAGCTTACATTATAAGTTATCCTGGAGTGAGTTTTCTTATAGTAGTATTAAGATAGTGGTGTACAAAAATGTGATTTTGGTACATATATACAAATAAACATAGGGCCTTAAAAATTTTAGTCTCTCTTCAAAATATGTACTACACACTGTAATAAACAAAAAATCTTTTAATTGTAATACTACAAAAATTCTTAGCTTGTGAATTAGTTTAAAGTTTTGTGAAATGTGATGTGACACTTTGAAAACTTTTCTTCTGCATTTCCATGTTAACAAAATTTTTATGGAAGTTTCGTAAGAAGCAAAGTTTTTTCCATTCATTTCAGTGTGTACTGCAGTTTATAATCATTTTCAATTTTTTGAATCCCTCGCACAATTAATTTTGTTTACCAAAACCATGCATCAGGTTTTGTGTTTCTTTAAACTACAGCCTGGCAAATGTTGCTTTTATAGGGGCACCCACGGAGGGGGCTATGGGGGCTCAAGTCCCCATAGAGGGGGAGTGTTAGAAGTAAAAAGCATTGAAAATCGTCCCTAATGAATTAAATTTTTCTTTTTAAAAATTGTCTTTAAATTATTTCTAAAGAACATTTTATAAAGTTAGTTTGTGAATAAATACTTGCAGTTACTATACAAAGGCAGTTAAACTCGTTTTCAACGATACTGAAAAGATCTGATTATAATTTGTCAATAGCATTGCTCATATGCATGTTGTTCTATGGGCAAGTCAAGTGGCACAGAATATTTTGACATTATAAGGGAGTTATAACTATATAATCGAGGTCACTATAACAGAGTTCAGCAGAATTTGTAGCCTACCCCCCCCCCCACCCAAACTAAAACCCTGAGTGAGCCAGTGATTACTTTTTCAATTTATATTGTTAATTTATTAATTATTGTAATGGTTGTACGTAGTCAGAGAATAAATTATAATGATTTTAATAGTCATGTTTATCATCCCTTAAATTAAGTGTAATCACCATCTCCACTGACATGTATGAGAATAAGATGACTTTAGAGAAATGTTTTGATGCAATACTTTTAATGCTACATATACTTTCAACTATCAAAAACAAGATCTCTAAGCATGTTCTTGAAAATAGGTACCTTTTATGATAATTTGAAAACAAAATGACATTGAAATTTTTTTTTAAAGTTCCTTTTTCATCTGATTATGCTGTTGCACTTCAGAAAATTTTGCAGTGTAATTCTGTGTTTATTACACAGTTAGTTCTTTTAGAAATTTTCAGAACTCTCAATTGATTTATAGGGATGGGATAATCAAATGTAGTCTAGCATTTAAAGAGGTATTGTTTGTTCGCGAAACAGGTTTTCTTTTGTTTCTGCTTTCAGTCTGGTAATACTTAGGTAAAATAATGTAAATTATGGAAATGCAAAATCATCAGAGTTTATTGAGGATGTATGCAGACAAAATTTGTCTTTTTTGTGGCTCCTTCACAAAATTACATTTGAATAAAGCATCCTTAGGGAGGGGGGGGGGGAATCAATTAAACTGGCCCTTCACAAAAAATATAGTTGAATTAAAATGATCTTCAGTATTTTGCACTGTATTTTAATTTGTTTAGTAAACTGTTTTAACAAGGAAAACTTTGACAAAAATTCACATAAATTTTCCCAGAAAAGTGTATAATACATTCAGTTACAATATATGTGTCATATATTTATATGCCGTGTTTAAATTTTGTTAAGGATTTTGCAGCAAATGAAGCTTGAATAATTCAAAATTTTGGATCCTTTCCTTTAAAATCTTGCAGAAGCTTTTATTTTATGTAATTGGACTATAAATATGTTATTTTAACTTACTGAGTGCGGCATTTCGACTTTGATAATAATCGACTCCTGATTATATATATATAAATTTATCAACTCATACAGAGTGTTAAAAAATAATTTTGTTTTATATTTCTAAGTACTTTGATTTTTAAACAGCATGACTTCTCAAAATTGAAAGTTTAAACTAGTTAAATTCCTTCTGATTACCTAACCTCTCAACAAATGGAAAATAAAATTCTCACTATTCTAATTAAGTTGATGAAAGTTGCAAACTAAAAATATCAATTTACATTTGTTTTACATATTTTAGATGTGCGAATAACCTATCATTAACATTTGATGCAATTTCAGTTTTTAGTAATGAGATAATTTTATTCACATACTAATACATTAATGTGGATGAGTAACATGCAATTTGTATTTATAAACTTTAATTGTAATACTTTATTGTTTTACATTAAAGGGGATAAAATTGAAGTCTTGGAGAATTCTGGTGAGAAATTGGCTGAAGAACACAGTTGCTTTATGATTCAAAGGAAAAAAAAAGACTTAATTCATTAATTATTATGGACCTTAATTGTAGGTAAGTTTTAGCACGTTTGAACTAAGTTACTAATTAATTTGATAGGCTTCTTTCTAGCCAAAATGAAAATCTACAGTATTTTCGCTGGTTCTGCTTATCTTGAATTGATCCATCATTGAGAATGAGAAACCACAACAGATTGTAACCTTTTGTTGTTACCAGAATGTACCCAAACTTGTAAAATTTTCAGCGTGAAAATGAACCACATTTTTTTTTTTGGGGGGGGGGGATTTAGTGTATAAAAAAATCTGTTTACAAAATTAGATTAATAATATTTATGAATAATTAGTGTTGTTAAATTCCAGTAATCTTTTGAAGAATATTCTTGACAAGGAGAATTTTCTCTTGAAAGTTATGAAAGAGAGTTTTTCATATGGAAACTTGTAATTGGATATCCTTAAATTTGAACAAATCATCCAAAAGAAAGCTAAATTTTATTTTTTATCATTTCCCTAAAACTCGTATCTTCAAATAAAATCTAATCATTTTTCATTTTCAAAAGACAAAATGCTTTTTTAGAAACATGTTCCATTTCGTGAACCTTTTGAAATTGTACTAACTTTTATTTTTATCCTTTAAGAGTTTAAAATTGTGGGCCCAAATGTGCTGATTTCCCACATTTTTTTTTTTCTTTTATTGATCAATTAGCCGTTTTTTTTTTTCCTTGGGGATGAGGAGCTTTTTGCAAATGTCCATAGGAACTTTAGCTGCAGTTGTTACAGGCATACTTGCTATTTTTAATGCACTTTTTGTCGAATTCATGTCTTTCCCCCATAATGCAGTACACCCAGCAGACTTCATTACACAAAATTTCCTAAAAAGCCTTCTCATGCACAATATTGTGCTAATTCTGATGGAATTTCTTTCACTGGGGCATTCTTAGAATCAAATGTTTATTTTAACCTTTGTCATTTAAAGGTTATCCTAGGGAAAATACTAAGTGGATAGGTCTAGTATTAGGAATTGTGCAGGAAAGGGCGGTATGTGTACCAAAGATGGGAGATGCATGTCATGCATGTTCAAAGTTAGCTTTATAGTTTGGAACATACTTTTTAAAGATCTGCAATTAAAAAGCAAGTATATATTTAGGACTCACACTCACCTTTCAGTTATTTAAAAATTATCTTTCATAAGAGCTATTTATTTTTAGAAGTTAATTGTCTCAAAAAAAAAAAAACTTTTGAACTTTTCTCTTAAATAATCTTTTCTTCTCTTCGCAAAATAAAGACTTCCTCATAAAATCGCAGCAAATGTGTGTTTTACCATTCTGTTGAATTGATGATTCTTGATAAGATCTGGCTGTAAGCATAATAAAATGTAAAATAAAATACCTGTTTCAAATCATTCAGCCAAAAGCATATGTGCATTAAATGCTAGTTGTTTATTTATAGATATATTAACAGCATTTTTAACCATTTTTTCAGGTGCTGTGTGTGATGACTGACTGAATCGGTGTGTTAAACCTAGTTGGAGAAGAATTCCATACTCTGCATGACTTATTTTGTAAAGAATACCCATCACAAACATGTTCAAATATTAAATATGTAAAAACGTCATTGTGTCATGCCAAAGAGAGAATAATATATATGTAAAAATAAATGACGAACAATAAATAGAGTTTCAAAAAATTTCGTTGTTCTTATGCTAATTATTTTCAGGCATTTCTATTAACTTGAGCAAAAGGTACGTCTGATTTTTCTTTTCTTTAAAGCCATTCTTGATTTTTTTTTTCTTTCTTCATAAATTGTCTGATTTATTTTAATGCCCAATTCTCTTAGAATTCAGAGTAGGAAAAGGAGTATATTTCAGTTGTTCTTCCTCTGTCGTACAAAATTGCAACTTGACTCTTTTTCAAATTTAACGTTTCTATACTCTTGTAATTTCTAATTCACAAGGACTGTTTTTAATTGAAATACTGTTTTATTTTTACAACGTTAATTAGTTATCCAGATTTGCTTATTCTAGTAATTAACTTATTAGCCTTTATGAAAAATTTTATACAGCAGCTGAAATCACTGATTAGTATTTAAATTATATTGTTTACAAAATTTTGCATTAAGCTTTTTTTATGTGTAATTTATATAAATTAACCTCTCCTAAAGTAATTAAAGTCATTTTTAGGTCATATTTAGGTCAGCATTTTGCTTTATTTTAAATTTTGTGTAAGTTACACAAGCATTTCTTAAATTTACCCTACCAAAGAAAAAACAATTTAAGCTTTATTTTTAATAACATGAAAAGCAAGGAACTAGTGAATTTGAAGGTTATTAATTTCAAACTGAAATTCACAACTAAACATTTATGTACTAAGAAAGTGTGTGCTTTTTTTAGACTACAAAAATTTTCTCATTTCTTCAGTAAGCTGTAGTATATCAAAGTAAAGTATACTTAAACAATTTTTAGTAACTAAATACCAATAGTTGAGCTACAAATATCCTGCTGGGAAATTGGACTTTTATAGAGTGTTGCCAAAAATAATTATTGGATGTTTAAAACTTTATACTGTTGATATCCCATTGGACATTAAAAAATCAATTTACACTATTTATAAGATATTTAATTATGCTGCTAATGTGGCAGTATTTTACTTACCACATTAATAGCAAAATTAAATGTAATAAATGCAGTAAATTGATTCTATAAATTTCTAATGGGATATCTACAGTGTAAAGGTTATAAACACCCAATAGTTATTTTTGAGAGTTAAATAAGGGCCCTGCAAATATCCAGAGGGATATTTGTAGATCATCCGTTAGATCAAATTGTAGGCCTGTAAACATCCAGTGATGAAACTGGTGATGTTCTATAAAGGTCCTGCGATAGTCCTATCGGACATTTGCAAGCCGTCTATCGTATCAAACTGGACCTGTAAACATCCAGTGATTAAACTGGCAATGTTCTATAAAGGTCCTGCGATAGTCCTATCGGACATTTGCAAGCCGTCTATCGTATCAAACTGGGCCTGTAAACATCCAGTGATTAAACTGGCAATGTTCTATAAAGGTCCTGCGATAGTCCTATCGGACATTTGCAGGCCGTCTATCGTATCAAACTGGGCCTGTAAACATCCAGTGATTAAACTGGCAATGTTCTATAAAGGTCCTGCGATAGTCCTATCGGACATTTGCAGGCCGTTTATCGTATCAAATTGACCTGTAAACATCCGGTGTAAGGTCCTGTCAGCGTCCCATCGGACATCCTGTAGACATAAATAAGTGTGACATTGTGATACCCACTGGACATCCTACGTCCAGCTACGTAGCAGACGGCATCATCCAGTGAATGCATGAATATCCTGAATGAGGAAACCAGCGGATTTCCGTTGTTTGTCTTTGTGTTATCGGGGTATCTACCAGAAATGAATTGTGACATAATCTGAAACGACCCTATTTTATTAGCATAATACTTTTCAGTATTATCATCTAAATTAATCTAATTGAGCTCATTTTTAGAAAATTTAAATCGCTTTCAAATTATTAATCTATCAACACACAATGGCCCGAAGACTAAATCGCCACTCTTGGCGACATTTTGGTCATTTAGCGCGATTTTTCGAATGGAGCCTTAAAGTTGGTTTTTCTGCATTAAAATAACATAATAACCTAACATTTCCCTTCTATGACGTACACCCTTCAAAAAAAGTATTCGAGCAAGAGAGAAATTTCCTACGTTGGTTTGGTGTATTAAAAATTATTTATCATAGAATATGAATTAGGCTATGTATAAATATGACTTTCCATATTTCTATCATGTTGTGCGTTTTTCGAAAACTCAATTATTATTTGAAAATCTAAAATAGGAAATTTCTCTCTTGCTCGAATACTTTTTTTGGAGGGTGTAATCAAAATTCCTGCTTTATGTGGAAGCAGGGGCGTAGCCAGAAATTTTTCATGGGGGGGGGGTTATGACTACTGTAACTCATATATATGTGTACGTGTGTGTGATAATGTAGAGAAGAACATACATTTTGTATGGTAAAAAATTCCTCATGGGGGGGGTTATGACCCCCCCCAACCACCCCCCCTTGGCTACGCCTCTGTGTGGAAGCCTCGAGAAATACACTCTTCTAGAAGTTTCTTGTAACTTCTGCCCTACCTATAAATACAAGCTGTCAGAAGCCCCAGATCAGTCTGAGTTCAGCGTGGATCAAGTTGTGGGTGAGTATGCTTGCTTTGCTGTGATAGAAGCGGTGTTTTGCGCTTGTTTATGAAGCTTTGAATTTAAGTGCAGAGTGTAAATTCTTGATTGCCGAGTCTTGAGGGACTGTTAGTGTTATCCCTCGAATATTTCCACTGAATTTTTACTTGTGGATGTGCCTTATTTTGTGTGAGAATTACTGCACTTGTGAAAGCTTCTGATCTAAGTGGACTGTTATAAACGAGCTACTGGCTATTAGTGCCTGTGAATTTTGTACAGCTGATAGTTCAACTAAGTTCTAGAAGCAATAAAGTTTGTGTTCTATCCTGACAAGTAGACTTTTTACTAGAACTTTCTACAGCAACTGGACTTTAGAACGACGAAACCAGGAAACAAGCAGAGTATTCTGCAACATTTAGTGTCAGAATCGGGATTCTAAAGAAGGACTTTAATTTTCCAGTTTATGGTTTTGACAAGAGGAAAAATGGAAGACCATTTTCAAAAGCTCATGGATATGATGAAGGAGATGAAATCCGGACAAGACGAGATGAAATCAAGACAAGCCGATTTAGAGAAGAAAATTGAGGCCGGACAAGAAGAGATGAAAATTGGGTTGGAGAAAATAGAGAAAAATCAAGGAAAGTTGGACCAGAAGATAGAGAAAACCCAAGAAAATTTAGAAGAAATTAAGCAGGGCCAAGAAGAAATGGAGAAAAAAGTTTCGCTCCTACAAGAAACTCAAACGAAATATAAACAAAGAAGGGAAGGAAATCTTAAGGAATTACAGCATGATATTTGCAGAATGCGTCAAGAAATTGAAAATAAAATTGAAGAAAAACTAGACAGTTTAGTAAAGCTGGGAAAAATACCTGAAAACATGATGTTGTCACACCGCTCAGCAGTGAAACTAACAACTTATGACGGAAAGTCTCCCTGGGAAGTTTACAAGACCCAATTTTCGATCGTCGCCAAAGCCAATGGCGAGTCCGAGAAAGCGAACCAACTGGCCGCTTCCCTTAGTGGAGACGCAATTAACGTTTTGCAAACCATTGGAGAGACGAAGATTGGAGATTTTGACGCCCTTGCCAGTGCCTTGGAGTTGAAATTCGGTGAGAAGTGCCAGAAAGAGTACAGTAGAATACAACTAAAGTCAAGAATGCAGAGATCTGGCGAGATCCTTCAAGAGCTGGCTTCGGAGATAGATAGGCTGTGTCATCTAGCCTATATGGATCACCTTGATGATGTCCGAGAAGAAATGGCCGTGCGTCATTTTATTGAAGCCTTCCGGGATTCCGAAACACAAAAGGCACTCATGTTGGAGAATTATTAAGATTTGGAGTCTATTCTTAGTTCGCAATGAAGCTAGAGGCAGCTCAGCGGGCCGTGAAAAAAGATCGGCATGCTGTTAGAGCGGTCACGGTCCAACAGCGTGCTGATAAAGACACAGCGAGTGTCGAGAACAGATTCAAGATCTTATGGAAAGAAAATTAAGATCCGGTGAAACGAGAGATGGCCTAAAGAAAGTAAAATGCTGGAAGTGTGGCGTCGAAGGAAATCTACAAAAGTAATGTGGCCGAAAGTCTCATAACCAACAAGAGAACTCTAAGAACATGAGGGAGTGAAACTAGGAGGTGGCTATCTCGCGGGGCGGAGGTTGCCAGATATTCAAAAGCCCCATCTAAAAGTCTTACAGATTTCCTCAGTGAATGGTGGCAGTAATGGACTCTTCGTACTCTGTTACGTAAATGGTTCTCCATCCCACATGGTGATTGATACTGCAGCTAATGTAACCATCATAAGAACTGATCTGGCTAAGAAATTAAATTTGAAGACTATCTGCACTCCGCCCTCGCTGACCCTCCAGACTGTGCCAGGTGACAAGATCGAAGTGGGCGGAAAGGCGCAAGTAGAGATCCCATTTGGAAATGCCAGATACAACACACGCACAGCCAGCTGCGTCAAAAAAAGATCTCTAGATCTGTGGCACGCGATGAACGTTTCGATCGTCCGCCATCATGCTGGTAGTTAAGTCGAGCGATGGCAACGCCTGCCCTTTTTTCAGCATTGGGCAATCTATCCAGCTGTTCTCGTATTCTTCCCTTTCTCAGCAGATATCAGTGCCGTTAAAAATAATCGTGACAATTTTTTTACGGGAAATGCCGTGCTAAAAAGTAAAGGATTCTCGTGGAGCTATGTCACCCGCAACTATTCGTTATAGAAATAAAATCTATTCTTCATGACTCGCAACAGTCAAAACTTTAGAGTTTGGTGTTCCCAGAGCGGGAACACTGCACGTTAAAGGGTTAAAGCAAGAATGAAAATCAATCAAGTATGACAAAGGGTCCACACCGACAACGCCATCTCAAGTTAAACCCGATCCGGCGAGTCTCCGCAGAGCGCGAAGCTCAGTGTGTCCGGAGCTGACACACACCCGTTCGTTATTTAGCTCCTCCGAGGGTTTTATAGTCAGTTCGCTGTTATGCAGTTGAGTTTGGACGGGGTGGCCGGGGAGGGACATTGCTGCGCAGAATGACCAAAACCGGCACTCTCGTTCCTTTTCATTCAGTGTAACTCACGACTCAGAGGCGATAGTGAGGCGACTCTTTCGTGTGTTGATAGAATTTATTTAGACCGATTGATTCAAATAAAAATTCGTGTAATCTGAACCAGATATATTTTAACGCCTCTAAAAGCGTGTTTCAGGCATTAAAAGTAAAAAATCTGATGTGTCCAACACATGACTTCCTTGCACGTCTATTATATCAAAAATATTTTCGACGCACTTCCTCTAAACTTATTTGTTTGAAAGAGATAAAATATCAATAATAGTAAGGTTTAGCGATTTCTAGCCAAATATTTCCATATCGCCAAGCTGTTCAATTTGAAAGATTTCCTTCAGACACTTTATTTGGCGATATTTCACCAAAAGCCGACAAACTTGAGATAGTCAGCGAGATTTTGGGGATAGCCAAAGTAGTCATTGACCACGCAGACTTTCAATGAATTGAATGCATCTATACACCTCAATGTATTCAAAGTCATTTGGCTCACCACGTAAATAAATTCTCAGTCGATTGCTGTCAAAAAAGATATTGAAAACAGTTAGATATTACAATAGTTCTAAATACAAAGTTAAAAAATCTACGGGTTAAAGTTTTAGAGTTATACAAAATAGGAAATAATTTTTGGCGCCAAATTTGGCGATATTTCGGCGAAACTCGTCAATGTCGACGACATTTGGCGAGATTTTAGGCATAAACCAAACACAGATTATCGCCAAATTTGGCGATATTTCGCCAAAACTCGCCAAGAACGATGACAAATGGCGATACTTTGGGCATGGACCCAATGACTGACTATCGCCAAATTTGGCGATATTTCGCCAAAACTCGCCAAGGTCGAGGACAGACGGCGAGATTTTGGGCATGTACCAAACAATGACTGTCTACAATTGTATTATATTGAAGATGTCCATAGACATTAAGGTACTGAAATTCTTTTCGTTGGTCCTGTAAATAAACTCTCCAGTAGATTGGAACCAAAAATCGAGATGCACAACTAGATGTTACAACATTCTTATATATGAAATTTCATAATAGTTTTTGAGATTTGAGAGTTAAATATGCACACACGTACACCAAAAGTCGCCAAGCTTGGCGACTTTTGGCACAGTTCTTGAGGGAGGCACGTGACCGTGGTCGGACCATTACCTAACTTATGTGGTAGGACGGTATTGTGCTTGAAATGGATGAATGCCCCTAAAATTGCCATTGGCCGTAATGTATTGGAAATCTTTTGAGTGATAAAGACACTTTTTTTTAATGGAGAAATTCATTTTCTAACTCTTTACAGCATACATCACTTCTGAGTCGTTTGAAATATCCCAATACCTCTAAAAAACGCTTTGATGAATTTCGGCCCATAGAGCGTAATGTATTTCGAATCTTTTGGGAGGTCCTGTAGATAAACTATCCAGTCGAATGGAACCGAAAGGGGAGGTGCACAACTAGATGTTACAACAATCCTAAATATAAAGTTTCAACATTCAACGCCTAACAGTTTTTGAGATATGCGAGTTTAATGAATTTCGGCCCATTGAGCGTAATGTATTTCGAATGTTTTGGGCAGTCCTGTAGATAAACTATCCAGTCGAATGGAACCAAAAGGGGAGGTGCAGAACTAGATGTTACAACTATCCAAAATATGAAGTTTCGACATTCTACGCCTAGTAGCTTTTGAGTTAGGCGAGTTTAATGAATTTCGGCCCATAGAGCGTAATGTATTTCGAATCTTTTGGGCGGTCCTGTACATAAACTATCCATTCGATTGCCACCAAAAGGGGAGGTGCACAACTAGATCATAGAACAATCCTAAATATCAAATCTCAACATTCTACGACCAATAGTTTTTGAGATATGCGAGTTACATACATACGTACGTACGTACGTACGTACGTACACACGTACGTACGTACGTACAGACGGCATGGAAAAACTGGCCACAGCAGACTCGCCGCTGGTCAAAATGAGTTGCAGACGCGTTAATATGATCGTGCATGCTAGCCTACGATAGGATGCATCGAAAAAAATTTTTAAATTAAATTTAGAGGTAGTCAAAATCGGTTTTTTTGTCGAAATTTGGCCCCCAAAATTTTTCGGGATCACATTACTTCCTTATACTACGTACAAGGAAGTAAAAATACTCCTTAAAATTTTAATTACTCGTATTTTCACACTCTGCATTTTAAAATAAGATTTAAAATATTTTTTAAATCGCACCATATTAGACGTAATAGTGCAAGATAAACTTTAGATAAATTAAAAAAGTAGCATTAAATTGCGTATTGTTTATCAATTAGCTCCAGTTAGGGTTTTTTTTCCGTTGGTCACTTTTATGCCTGTCTTTCCTTTCAATTCTTTAAACCCCGCTAAATTTACTCCTCTTAACTACATTCACTCCTTCAAAAAAAGTCAAGGAGCATTTTCACTCCTTAGAGAAATTCCTAGAAATATTTCTGCTATGGACAATATTTATAGGTAAAAATAACCAGGAAGCGTATAAAAAAAATTAAAATTCAATATAGCGGCCTCAGCTAGTGCTAGAGCCAGACGCATGACCGGCGAAATTGCGTCAGCCTCTCGAAGGAAAATACTCCACCCCGTTTCAAGGAGGTTCAACTAAAGGAGAAGACCGGGGCCTTCGCTATTAGTAACGGGCCTGCGCGTGTATTTCGGTGAGTCATCCAAAGAGGCCTACGGATGCTCGCGTCTTCCCGTATACATCAAGCAATTTTTAAGCTTTCCGATGCTTTGAAACGTTATTTAATGTAGTTTTAAGTAGTGATTGTGTTACTAATTCAAGTACGAACTCATTGACAGTTTCTTTACTATGATACACGTGGACATTAAAGTAAATAGATGCATATAATTTGAAGGAAAAACAAAGTAGTGCTCACTCTCATGATTCATTATTTAAGCTTGATTTTTAATATACATGAACAAATTAAGCTGACTTTTAGTATACATTAAAGTAAACGAATGCACAAATGATACAGACATTTTTATGCATTCCTTTATACTGAATGTTTAAGTTTCACATTTTCAAAGCAGTTACACCCATTATTACTTTTAAAATAAATTTAACTCATAGTTATTAAATTTTCATTTATTAAATATTGTTCGGTTAATATATTAACAAAATATATGACGAGGAGCTGAAATAGAAATTAAAATATTTGATATTTTCAATTCACGTATACAAAATTTAAGTACTGATATACTATTTAATGTTTAATCTTTTGTAAGGCGTAGGTATCAGAAGAATGTTTGCTATAATTATAAGTACAACCTGTGCACTGCATGTCCTTGGTATTTACATGAAAAATAATGTAAATTAATTTAACGAGAAACATTTAGAATGAATTACAAAATAAAGGGTGTCCCATAAATAGTAGTACGAACTTAAAGGGGAGATAAAATATATCAAAAGGATTAAGAATAACGTAACAGTGTATGATCAAACACGTTTGTTAACTGTTTTTATTTTGGTTAGTTCAAATGAGTTTATTTATCGAAAATTTTACCATTCGAAATGAAAATGATTTATAATTTTCAGTGTTAGTTCCATATATTTTTTCTTCTCCAAAAAAAATAATTAATTTTAGAAAACCATACTAGGAAATACCACTAATATTCCAACACCTCTTTTTTGAAGTTATTATTAACTGGCGACTGAAAACAAATGTTTTCGTCCCTGCATTGCTGTATGTTAGGGTTGTAGCTTTAAAAAAAAACTGCTCCACGGACGGACTTTGAATACAAATTAAGATAAACTAACAGCTCTAGGACTTGAAAAATTTCTCGATCCCTTTTCACAAGTTGCGCTAAACACTGTAGTAAACTAAAAACAAACGATCCCTGAATTAATTACTTTTTATTATAGCCATTATCTAAATGGAACTTTGAATTTGAGTATAATGAACGCTTATACAAAATATTAACTTCAATTAAAGTTTCTACATAAACATGTGCAAAAATTAATAACATATTTTACAGTGCTTCTGCACTGAAACCAATATCACACATTTAGTGCATTTATAATAAATGATAAATGACATTTTCAACTGAAAGATTTAAACAGATAAGAATGTCTAACTAGTATTACAACGCACGCTTATTTACTAGAATAATAAACTACCCAAGTTAAGCGATTTCAGAATAAAATAATTTATAAATAGCACATGAATATTAATTCACAAAACATGCTTTATATCCTATAAATTTGTAGAATTTCTAAATAAGTTATACAAGTGTACACTTACCTTTACATTCAGAACTTAAAACTCTAATTCTATGATTGAATTCGTTGATTTATTTCCATTAAAAAAAGCGCAATCTTCAAAAAATTATTACCTGCACCCTCCAAAAAAAGTATTCGAGCAAGAGAGAAATTTCTTACGTTGGTTTCGTATATTAAAAATTATTTATCATAGAATATGAATTAGGCTACGTATAAATATAACTTTCCATATTTCTATCAAGTTGTGCGTTTTTCAAAAACTCAATTATTATTCTCAAATCTAAAATAGGAAATTTCTCTCTTGCTCGAATACTTTTTTTTGGAGGATGTACATCTAAAACACCTTGTCATTAAATCATTTTGACAAAACTATGACAAAATTGTTTTTTAATTATAAAATAAATTAACGTTTATAATCCCAAATCGCATACAATCGAACAGCGCAAATGTAAATATTAGGCCTCAACGTCTCACTCATTTCTTCCGGTGGCAACGAACAAGCAGGCCCGGTTGCTAATAACGACGGCCCCGAGAAGACCATTTTCCCTGTTTTTGAAGCCAAAAACCACGGCCCCCTTATCCCTCAAAGCATTGGATATCGTCACTGGAAAACATGTAAATTTATATATTTGAAATTATACAAAAAAAAAAAAAAGTTAATACGTGTAAACAGCCTTCCATAAAGGTAAAATGGATAAACAAATTGGTTAGTAAGTAGTAACTCTTAAATTATTTTTCTCAACAATTTCCGGAACTCGTTTTTCACTGCATCTCTATGCGTTCTTCAATCTTTTGGGGGGATAAGGGGGTGTGGCACAGGCTTCATTTTCCTAGCACTGCGTAGCGCAACATTGGCAACTCCGTTAGTTAAACCTCCTTGCCCCGTTTTAATGATTAGCGCTCTGTCGCCCTCTGACAATGCAAAGCGTAAGCAGCTCCCCGCCTCAATCTACTACGAGCGCACGCATGCACAAAACAAAAAAAATTAAAGTTTACGATTCACAGCGCCATCGTTCAGGCAAATTTCATTTACCTCTTGTACAATGCATCGATATTCGTCCTATATGATTGTCCTTGAGCCAGACAGAAATATGAATCACGGCTATCGTTAGAGGGAGTTATAGGCCATGCACAGATATCCCAATATCCAGACAGTTCCAGGAACGTCTCAAAGCTGCCAAGGTACACTTTGCAAACGACGCCGACTCCACGAGAACGTCTACTGCTGCCGCCGACCCCACGAGCATCTCTATTACTGCTATACCTGTTCCAATGTACTTAACAAGTGAAGATACAGCTACGAATTTCTGGGTTATTCTGTCTCTTCAAGGGTTAAATAAAGTCTGAAATTCGTATTCTATGGGTCAAATAATGAAAAATTGCATTTTGTTGCATCATAATCGGTTAACTAGAACTCGAGATATGAAGTTTTGGGTTTCCCATTGGTTGACATAGAGTTTTCTCGAAATCTCGGGAGATATTGATCCTACAGCTTAGCTGACTTCGCTTTTGGGGACATATTTGGAAATATTTCGACAGTCGAAATATCGCCAAATAAAGTCGACAAGCTTGGCAACATTTTGGACATTTGAGATGATTTTACCAATGGGACCCGTAATGTTGGTTTCCTGCATCAGTATTACTCAATAGCCCAATATTACTCAATTATGTTTCTATTCAAAAATCAAACATTGGCGCCACAGCCCCTCTGCGGGGCCAAGGCTTGCGCTGCCCAACCGCCTCTTCGCGACCATGGGCTCTGGGGTGCGGATGCATATGCCTCGGCCAGGTGGTCAGCCTGGCGCAAAACCCCCAGTGTTTGACCCCAACGAAGCTTGGTCCTCATTTTATCGACCCGCTCAAGGGATGAACGGCTGAGTCGACCGTGCACAGCTCCGGATTTGAACCCTGGCAGGGGCGTAGTCAAGGGTGGGGGTTAGGGGGTCATAACCCCCCACGAGGAATTTTTTGCCATACAAAATGTATATTCTTCACTACATTATCACACACACACGTATACATATATATGAGTTGTAGTAGTCGTAACCGCCACCATGAAAAATTTCTGGCTACGCCCCTGAACCCTGGACCTGTGGGACGGCAGCGCGGTGAGCTAACCATTATACCACTGGGCTTCTATGCTTCTATTACGTAATAAAAATTTGTGATTAATCGGGAATTTTGTGAAGCTGCCTTTCTCTGGAATTTTCTTGTGATGTCGGCATGCTATATAAAGGAGCAGAGAACAGCACGAGTTAGTTCTTATCTAATACGCGTTGAGTTAATTCACTGCATTAGGCTGTGAACCGTGCTATTGTAAGCGATATTTTGCTTGTTTTTGAAGATGTTAGTGAATGCTTTATGCTTAGCCCATTTGTGCCTGGATATTTTTGCGACTTTCTTCGATTTTTACTGATAACAGAAATAATAGATAAATTTCTGATGCCAACTTCTTGAACAAGGAATGATTTCTTTTAAAATCATTTTGCATAAAAATCGAAAAATCAACATCCTACTTGGTCATGTTAAAAATATTGTGCGGAGTTGAGGCTCAATACTCATGAATAAAGGCTAGGAAAAATAAATAACGTTTTCGACTAATATCGAAAATGCCGTCCCAAAAAAGGGACGCTAGGCATAAATGGGTTAGGAATAGATAACAACTTTCCTCGAGTATTTCCACTGAATTTTAGTTTGTGGAAGTGTTTTATTTTGTGTGTAGTGGAATACGGCATCTGAGAAAGCTTCGGTTCTAACTTGACTGTCTATTAATTTTTGTGAGTTGTGTTCGACAAAGTTCTAGAAGCAATAAAATTTGTGTTCCATCCATACATCTGTCTTTTAAATGACGAACTCAAGAATTTAGCAGTTTTCTGCAACATTGGTGTCAGAAGTGGGATCTAAAGAAAGACTTTATTTTTCCAGTGCATGGTGTGAACGAGAAAAATGGAGGAGCATAAGAAACTGTTAGAAGAAAAGAAAACCGGACAACATGAGATGAGAACTGAGCTGAAATCTGGACAAGGACGGATGAAAGCCGATTTGGAGAACGATTTGAAGTCGGACGATCGCGAAAGCCGATTTGAAGTCGGACAATCTGACATAAAAGCCGCACACGACGAGGCGACTACCTGACTGGAGAAAATCGAGAAAATGAAAGAAAATTTAGAGTTGAAAATTAAGCAAAGTCAAGAGCAATGGAAAGAAATGAAGGAAGAGATGGAAAAGATAGTGGACTGTTTTAGAGGAAAGTTAAACGAAATGGGATGAAAGAATCGACCAAAAGATCCAAACAAAAAATCAGGAAACTCTAAAAGAATTATAAGAGAATGTGATATGGTTGAAAGAAAATGTAGTTTTGAAGATACATGCGCATTTCGATAAGACCACGCAAAGTTTAAACGATGGCTTTCCTATACCGTTCCACAGCAAGAATTACAGCTGTATCCGTTTTCTAGCAATCTTTGCAGATTCGTAGAAAAAAATTCTTTTGGATGTAAAAAATTTTAATAAAAATCTCCCAAATGAACACATTCCCTCCCATCCACCAGAAGAATTATCATCACTGCGTCCTTGCAACGTAAGTAACAGGTAAGTGGCTATGTCTATAGCCACTTACCTTACATTCAATTTTATATAATAGATAACTAGCTGCGTACCTGTTCTGTATACCCAAAAAGAATCAAAAGTTTTCTTACTTATATAAGTGAAATGAATTCCATCTTTACGAAATTTCAAAACATGAGAAATTCTTTGACTTGTGACAAACTTTGCCTTACAGATACTTACTTGAGATCGTATATAGCTTAACTAAAAAATGATAACACAAAAATTATGACAGTGTTAAGATTAAAAAGAAAATAAAAGGTATTTTGCAAACAAATCTAATCACTTTCAATCGTTTCTGCAGGATAAAATTTTGTCTTTCTGTGTAGTTTAAGATTTAAAATAACGTCAGACAGTGTGGAAATTTTATTTTGTCTTCTAATTCCTTAAGAGTGAACGATGTGTAATCCCGGCCATTCTGCAGAACACGCTGGTTAAACTTTACTATATAAAAAAAAGTCTTAAAATATTGTTGACAACATGGACATATAACTATCTACATGAAACATTTATTGTTTTGTGAACTTTTTTGGCTATCATGGCTAACGTAAAATTAAACCCTAGTGAAGTAATTTTTTCCGTAAAGCGCGGTACTCCTACTAAGTTTGTGATGCAACTTAAAAGTGACATCAAAATGATGTCAAATTCACTTAAGATTAAATTTTAAAAATAATTCCACATTTATCATAATTGTTACCATAGTAATAGAATCCATTGCTAAGGACATATTTAAGAGAGACACGGTCTCCTCCTCCCATTCAAGATTCCAATTTTTGTTAACAAAGGGATAATGATGAAGCCTTTGAAAATGTTTGCCTTTTCCACCAATTAGACCCCTCCATTTTTTTTTCTTTTTTGAGTACGGCCCTGTTTATTACAGCTACTTAAGCTTCTAAATTCAACATTGAAATGAAAATTACGCTAATTTTTTAGAGTTCTTAGGTTAAGAAAAGGAAAATACATATTATAAAACAAACATACGTTTTTTTTTTTTTTTTTTTTTAAATTTTCAGATTCTTAATATGCTACTGCAGCTATTTTGCAGTTTTTCCTTCTTATGTCTGCCAACACTTTTCGATTTACCCACAGCAGATAAAACGAACTTTTAGCCTCCTATATGATACTTCTCCTTTAATTTCAGGGTTTTCACAATGTCAGGAGGCAAAAATAAAATAATTAGTAGGCTCATCGACACAAAAAAGTCGACAGTTTAGTAGCCATTTTCTTAATTTTAGTTGCCAAAATAGTAGAATTTTAGCATGATTTTGTAGTTAAGAAATAAACATACGTCATTTAGCTTCATTTAAGAAGTATTGAATAAAATGATAAATTAAAAAACTACATGCGTTATATAGCTGGGCAAATAGTACATTTATTTTTATAGTAGGATTTTTAAAAAAAGTAAGAAAATCTGAAACACTTTCAGATTTTAAATATGCACTAAAGTGCTATATATTGAAAGCGTATCACAATCTATGCGTCTTCCCTATTTTCATTCCTTATTCCATTAAGTTGGAAAGTGTTTCATTATTCATGAGTTTGCCATATTTTTCTCCCTTGTTCCATAAAACACATCTTTGGAATCGAAATCTATCTTAAAATCGCCTTCTAAAACTGTTTTACATTCTTCGCTAAGCATATTCCAACTGTACTTCACCGTTTGAAATACTATTTAGAATGTGCATCACAATCCAGGAGTGTGCCGTGTTTGTCTTTCTAGGGTTAATTTCTACTTTAACGACCCGATTCTAGCCAAGGTGGCCATTATTAAACATATGCAGTTACCACGACGATTTTTTGTATTTATGTGGCAACCTTAATTTAGATTTAAAATGGCGATTTGGAACAACATGTAAGTACATCATTCTATTACTTATTTATTTATTTTGGGTTACCAATTAATGTAGTTTTAATAATTAAATGTCTTCAAATTCCTTAACTGGTGCGTTTATCGCTAACTTGTTCACTTTAGTTTTCATTTAGTTCTTTTGGGAGCGTTGAACCTTGTGCATAACTCTTGACCCATGACTGCAAAGTGCGGCGATTTTTTAGGTTGGCGAGAGTAGGGGCGTTAAAATAGGAAACAACTTTTTCTTGTTCCATAAAATACATGTTTGGAATGGAATCTATCGTAATATCGCCTACTGAAACTGTTTTACAATCTTTGCCAAACATATTCTAATAATATTTCACCATTTTAAATACTGATGGAATGGACATCATAATCAATGAGTGTGCAGTGTTTGTCTTTCTCGTTCCATAAAACGACTCCGTAGATATCGCCAAGCTTGGTTCGGTATTGAAGTTGTTTTTTGGCAGCAAACTTGGCGATCAATTATCAAAAATTGCAAACCTTGTTCTTCTTTTAACATTTTATTCTCTCCCCCTCCTCTGTGTTATCTCGCAAACATATCTGAAAAGATCTTTACTGTGACAGTTCATGTCTACAAAATAGGGTAGACAAAAATCTGGGCGTGAACGATATAGCACTCCAGTGCTAAGAAAAAACAGACTAGAAGTTTGATGAACGACCATTTGCAACTTTAAAACGAAGTCCAAGTCGCCTTATTTTTACTTTCCGAACATGTACATGTAAGGAAAGTATTGTATGAAAAAATTTGACTTCAAGATTTTGGTGTATTTACATGTTTTCAAGTCTTCTGAATTCATTTATGCTATTTTTATGAGATGTATGTACGTATGTGTGTGAACACGACAGCTCCTAAACGGGGCATTCGATTCAGCTCAAATTGGGCATATATGTTATAAACCATCGTCGCAAGACCGGTATTGATTTTGGTGTGTATAGGACTTATAGTTTTCCAACAGAGCTACGACAAAGATTTCTTTTACATTACGGCGTATGAGGGGATATTCTTGAAAGTGCGTTAGCATTTAAACGATACATTGGATTGGGCTCAAATTGGGTATATACGTTATAAACCACCAGCATAAGATTGGTATTGATTTTGGTGTGTATAGGACTTATAGTTTTTCTACAGAGCTACGGTAACGATTTCTTTTACGCTATGCATGGCCTATGGGGGGGAAATTCTTGAAGCATTTAAACGGTACATTCGATTGAGCTCCAATCAGGAATATATGTTATAAATCACCATCTTAAGACCGGTATTTATTTTGATGAGTATAGAACTTATAGTTTTTCTACAGGGCTACAACAAAGATTTCTTTTACATTGTGGCCTATGGGGGTAAATTCTGGAAAGTGCGCAAGCGTTTAAACGGTGCATTCGATTGAGCTTCAATGTGGTATATATGTCTGAATTATACATCGATTAAAATTTATTTAAATGCTTGGAAATGATCTTAATCGTATGTGTTCGGAAAGTCGAGTGGAGTCACTCCAGTTTTTAAATTAGTACCCACCAGTAAAGTCACCGGTGGACACTCTGTAATGCTAATCCATGGTGAGATTTGACTGAAGCATTTTATTCAATGCTTATTATTATAAAAAGTTTTATAATGTCAATATCTTATACAGCTCAAAACAAT
>JAWZYV010019413.1:0-24399 GCA_038373885.1 Cheiracanthium punctorium
GAAAAGCAAAGTTTGCAAGCGTGGCAAAAAATTAACAGAGTCAAAATGACGTATTTGGCGCAGCTCGGCGCAGAATTAACATCCCTGTTTATGCATGAGCATTGCATTTGCTAAAAAAAATCATGATTTTTTTTTTTCGGAATGTTTGATCAAAAGCACATGTTTTAAATTTTTATATGTTGTTAAGATCGTATGCTACTACATCCAAAAAAAAATTTGTATCTTGGCTTTCTAATCAGGAAGCTGTGCAAAAAAATTATTAAATTTTCATGCGATTTTTCATATATTGGGTCTAGTAATAAGTTCTAAAAAGCGTGTCAAAGAAAGGAAAATGCAATAATACCTTTATTCGTGAAAGTAATCGCCATTATTTTCCAGCATCCGCCGCCAATGGCCAGTTTCGTCGGTATTGTAAATGTTTTTTGGTTTGTATTCTTTTACTAAATCAGGCAAGTCTTTTTGCCATTGTTCAACAGATTCAATAGTGACACTTCAACTTTCACCAGAAAGTACACGAGTTGACAATCCATGCAAGGACGTACCCAGGGGGGTGGTCCAGGGGGTCCGGACCCCCTCCGAAATTTCAGTTTTTGTAAACAAAATAATAATGATGAAGTTTTGTTGTATAAAATTCTGCCCTTTTCACCGTTTGGACCCCCTCCGAAATTTTTGGACCTACCCCGAAATTTTTTTCTGGGTACGTCCCTGAATCCATGTCTAATCTTGAATTTTTCAACCCATCCATGTGACGCAGAAAAGTTTTCTATGTCATTATATAATTCCAAGGCTAACGTTTACAGTTTACAAGAATGTTGAATGCACGAGTTTCTTTAAACCAGAGAACTATCTCGAATTCTTTGTTCTTTCGCTTTGAATTCGACTCCTTTTCTTGGCCTTTATTCCACATTCTAGATAAGCTGCATTTATATTTTTTCTGTTTTTCCAAGTTGATTCTGGAATACGGAAATGATCAGCTAACGCTGTTTTGGATTAAAGTATTTTTCTTCGAATTTTTTTATGATATCCATTTTAAAAGAAAACGACAAGTTCGTATATTTTGATTTTTGTTTTACACTGTACTGTACGTAAGTGAATGACAAAAAACTTAACCATGTTCTGCGCTCAGTGCTTACCATCCACACCGGTTGGCTGCGACTTTTAGTGATGTCAACCTTTTCGTATGTAACCCGTTTTCCCCTCTCGATGTCAATCACAAGACTAATCCCTCTCCCAATTGCACCACCTGTGGGAAAAAGAATGCGTTCTTGGAAGAATCCAAACAATGGATAAAGGGCGTGTGAATGCATTCCAAGAGATAGAACAGGAACATGGGCGTAGCCAAGAGGTGGGGGGATAGGGGGGTCACCCCCCTCCCATGAGGAATTTTATCCATACGAAATGTATATTCTTCACTCCCTTATCAGACACACGTATACATATATGTGAGTTGCAGTAGGCGTAACCCCCTCCCATGAAAAATAATACTTGATTTTTTTTTTTTTTTTAATCGCTCTTAAGTGAAAGGTGCAGTTTATGTTTCGCGTATAAATGAAAAAGAGTTAGCATTCTTTTCCTATATTGCTGGCCGGGCCCACGGGAAAAGCACGTGTAACAGAGGTCGCGTGTATAAGTGAGAGATCACTGTACTATCAATTTTGGGGTAAAAAAATAATTACATATCCTGCTCTGTAACTTTTAACTCTAGAATGTTGAGATTTTGTATTTAGAGGTATTGTAACATCTAATAGTTCATCTCTTTTTTGATTCTTAGTCAAAGGGGTAATTTATTTACAAGGTCACCCAAAAGACTTTCAATACATTAAGGTCTATCAATACTTTCAATTCATCAAAAGTCTAAAGGTCAATCACTATTTAGGCTGACTATGCTCAAAATCTCTCAAACTATCTCAAGCCTGTGGACTTTTGGCAAAATACTTCCAAATTAAGTGCTGAAAATAAGTCTTGCAAACTTAACCCAGCTTGGCAATATCTGAAATATTTGGCTAGAAATTGCTAAACCTTAGTATTATTACTGCAATATTGTATCTCTTTCAAATAAAATAAGTTTAGATGAAGAGTACCGAAAATATTTGATTTATTGGAATATACAAGGAAGCCATGTGGTGTACACAGCAGATTTTTTAACAATCAATTGTTAACTTAAACTTGATTAAAACTCGAACTATGATGGAAATCTTTTATATACCTAGAAAAGTTATTTCTTTTTTTATAATCAATATGTTATGCACACACAACAAATTGATTATGTTACATTATTTCAAGACTAAACAACACAATAAAAGTAGGCACTATTCTATTTTTGCCCAATTTACCTCTCTGCAAGTATTTGATAGCTTCATCAAAGCTTTCCAGCTCCAGCAGTGCTTGGCCATAGAAGAAGTGCCCCTTGACAGACGTCGAATCCAATTCTAGGGCCCTTCTACAATCTTGGCATGCGAGCTCCCACTGATGCAGTTTCAAGTAGCATAGGGCTCTGTTTGTGAAATAGGTTGGCATCTGTGGATTCAATATCTGTTGGAGGAAACAATCAAGAACTAAGAATAGAATAAAAAGTAATTTAGACCCTCCCTACAATGTGTCACAGAACAAAATAAACAGGATGATTTAGAATGAATCACTTAATTTCAAAATGTTATTTGGTTTAAATGTAATTTTAAAGAATAAACAATGCTATTTGAAAAGGCATCTAAATATTAAATAAAAATCTGAAGTGACTCCACTCGACTTTCCGAACACTTACGATTAAGATCATTACCAAGCATTTAAATAAATTTTAAATTCGATGAATAATTCAAACATGTGTACCAAATTGAAACTCAATCGAATGCACCGTTTAAACGCTAGCGCAGTTTCAAGAATTTCTCCCCATAATGCCATAATGTAAAAGAAATCTTTTTCACATCCCTGTAAAAAAAAAACTATAAGTTCTATACACACCAAAACTGATACCGGTCTTGCGATGGTGGTTTATAACATATATACCCAATTTGAGCTCAATCGAATGCAACGTTTAGGAGCTATCGTACTCACTCACTCACTTCCTCTCTCTCTCGAAAACACGCACACGCACATCTCGTAAACATAGCATAAATGAATTCAGAAGACCTCAAAACGTGTAAATACACCAAAATCTCGAAGTCGATTTTTTTCATGATTACAATACTTTCCTTACATGGTACATGTTCAGAAAGTAATAATTATTTAAAATAAATATTAAACTTATACAGGTTAAGTAAATATTTGAATTGAATTATACAATAACCAAGTAATACAATTTTTTGTAATTTAATTGTCTTATTAGAATAAAATACACAGTAGAGTCTTGATACATAGAAAGGCACCCTGTGGAATTTTTACTGTAAAGTTCTTTTACTGAAAAAAAACTACCTATAGTTTTTCTGTTTGTTTTGTTAACGTTACGTTACGTTACGTTATTTTAACGTTTTTATACATCAGCGTTTTGTCATTTAAAAAAAAAAAAAAAAAAAAAAAAAAAAAAAAAAAGGTATAAAGATTTCTAATGTAGCTCCTTCTTGTTAAATTTGATAGCTTTTAGTCCATCTGAAAAAAAAAATCGATCTGATTTTCATCACTGCTAAATTGTTTGTGTTTATCATCATTGCTAAATTAATTTTCTGTATTGACAATCCTGGTGAGAATTGTATCTGTAATCTCTTGTTATTCATCAGCATTTATATAGTCAAGTATATTTTGTTTGTTGAATGGCTCAAACAATAATTGTAGCTATCACGATTCCATCCAAAAGTTCATCGCTGCTTTCATTGGACTTTCTGTACCTGTATCGATTTTTTTTTTTTTTTTTTTTTTTCAGCAACTTTATTATGGTGGATTACTTTCCTTCATCATGTGCCTGAGCTTTTCAGCTGACAGAAAAAAATACTATATTTGATAGCTTGGTTATACTGGAAACTCAGATAATCGAGGTTTTACTCTACTTATTGTTGAAAATACAGAGGAGGCTCATTAATTAGAATCGAACTTTTGTTTAATTCGAACTAATCAAAGGCTCCTAAAAATTTATATCGGAATTAATGTTAAAAATATCTCATTAATTCAAACTAAATTTTTAACACTTTGGTTAATTCAAACTAAAAATTTGACAACAAATAAAGAAAAAAAAAATATTGTTAAATCTTATCCCATATCTCCACTGTCCCTGGCATGGGATCTCAAGGCAAAAGGGGGCTTCGGACTGCTGATCTGGCCGCTGTGCTGTCAGCATAACGTATAGAGCCCAGCTAGCTGACACCAAAAATCGAGAACCCACACAAGATTCGGACTTAAGGGAAGGAATTCCATCTACAGCTTGGAAATGGTGGTGCTCTTTTTGATTTTATGTGCTATAGTGAGGGAGTCCCCGACAGCGTCTGGCAACAAAGGGTCAAACATTTCTTTTTCAGTCACCAGATCTAAGGTTCATCACTGCGATTTCACCTGTGCCAAGTTTTTTTGCTGTTGTTGTTACCCTGATGATCTTTATCGCCCGTCGGTGGCGTGTCCATGTATCTCCCCCCCCCCATTTCCCCCTTTTTTTAAATTCGTCTTTTGTCATGTTTTACCATTGGTTAACCAGCAAAAAGCCCTTTTTTGCAGTTATTTAATTACTTCAAATTAATTGTTCAAATTAATTGTTTTTTTAATTGTGAGCAGCTTTTAAAGATGTTTTAACATTTTTTTTAAAAACTAATTACTTTATACTTTTTTTTTTTTTTTTTTTGCTTTGTTAAGACCGTTGATCCTGTTTAAAAAACTTAACAAAAAAGGGATTATAAAATGTAACTTGGGAAAATTTGTCAAAGCACGTACTCCTTAAATTGGCAATTTGTGTGTCATGAAAATTACTTTTATTATTTTTATTTTTGTTAAACTCTTAAGTCATCCATGGGTACCCAGGGATATTTCTCTTATCCAACTAAATATGTGAAGGCCTGATTTATTGAGTGAGTCTGTAAATTCATATCTAATATAGTCAGTGATCGATCTAGGATTTTTTCAGAAAAGTAAAAATACTCCTTAACCTTTTTAGAAAGAGTATTTTCTTTTCCAAAGGAGTAATTAAAGCAACGAACAATTATGCTAAATATTCAAATACATAATTAAATTACATTTGACACATAAATAATGACTGATTATACGTCTAGGTACAGCTGCGGAAAAAAAAAAGTCCCACTTGCTCTTTATTTCGCCGTCGTTCGTCGTACAGCAAAGTTATATATACCATTCGTTTGCAAATAATGCATACGTTAATTTACTATTAATTTAATTTGCATAAGGGGCCGTCTTCATATTTAATTCTGCATCAACTTCGTTTTTCTCAACCCCGTTTTATGGCAACCCCGTATTTGGACTTTATTAAACGAAAGAAAACCTTCAAATTACCCTAAATATCAATTTTCACCAATTTTCTACGATAATTTCCGGAGATATTGCGAATTAATTTTTGCGCGTTTTTAAGGGACTTTCTGCAAATTGAAAAACGCTATTTGTAGGTTACGAACTTTTCACTTTTCATTAATTTCGCTCGCGAGAGTTAAAAGAAATCAATATTATTTTCAAGGAAAATATTGCTTCCATCTCTCTTAAAGTTTTTTGTACTGAGAATATCAAGGGTAGAAATTAGAATATTTAGTCTGTGGTCCAAATGACCCGTGAGTTCATAACTTCCTTGGTTCGTACACATGATTTAAGGGGAAAATGCAAAATGACTGCTCACGATTTTGAAAATCTTTGTAATTTTGAAATTGTTATTGAGTAGGGGAACCTGGGGAGCCTTGACCACATTTTCAGAAAAACATTTTTGTAAATTTTGTTTTGGCAGCAAAATAATCCTATTATAGTGCAATTTAAAGGAAATTTTATTGGCATTAAGAATATATTTATGATAATATAAATTGTGCATTTCTTCTTTTCTGAATTTAATATTTTTTTAAACGTTGGAAAGTGGGTCAAGGCTCCCTTTATAAGGGAGCTCTGACCCATGGTATGGGAGGCTTGGCCCAGGCAATAATGTATAATTTTAAAATAAGATAAAAGTAAATCTTTTTTATTAGTTATATAAGCATTAAGTATAAAATCTTCAGTATGATAATTGAACACTCTGAAAAACATTTTAAGATCACATTTTCTACCATTATGAAGATTTAGAGCATAATTATATTGAACTACATTTTAAAAATAATAAAGAACACTGTTCATACAACCAAGTAAGTAGTCCTGCATCTTATTTATGTTAAGATATATTTTATTTAAATTGAACACACATTAAAATGCACACAATGTAACAGTATTTAAATTTTACATTTATCTGGAATAAATTGGGAAAAATCAAAATCAAACTGAACTTTCATAATCACTCTTTCAGTACCACCAGATGACATAGGTCCAGATGACATCAAGTATAAAATTATTATACTTGAATTATTCATAATTTAGTTTTTAGTATTAAATTTTGAAACAATTTTTATTGGACAATAATTGGTAGGTAACTTTTTGTCAACCACCTATCCTATTGTAAACATATAAAATTATTTATATTCATATCTAGGTATTATTTTAATTATGACAATGTTTGAAAAGCAGTATTGCTATATTTTCAAGCCGTGACCCAGTGGTCAACCCTCCCTTACATACAGTGGGTCAAGCCTCCCCATCACGCCATTTTGGTGATTTGAAACCTAATTCTTTCTATAAACTTTTTTGCTTTAATAATAGCCTAATATGACAGTATTTATAAAATCCCACTAGCTCAAAGTTAATTCAATTGCTTTCTTTGAAAACCTCTTACAAAGTGTGTTTAAAATACTGACTTTTTAGGCAGAAAAACTTTCTTTCTTGTTTATTTCCACTCCACTATGAACTGACTGGATGAAACTATGATGGGTGTCTGATTACATCAGTAGCTTTGACTGCGATCTAGTGAGGGAAAGCTAAAATATTTTTAAATACTGAAATTCAAGGGTGGGTCAAGCCTCCCTTATGGTCAAGGCTCCCCAGGTTCCCCTATTTCCCTTGATGGTTCTCTTTGACAGGTGAAATGGTATAACTTTTCAATTATTGTAAATGTTATTTAAAATTTGATAATTCACAACATATAAGATACATTGATTCAGTGTCGGATCCATTAGGACTCCAGCTCTTCCGACAGACATTGCTTTGGTTAGGGTTAACATTTTGCTTTACTATACATTTTGTTTTTAAGACTTAAACAAGCCTGCTTCTTTTAATTTTATACCCTTCCGAGAAATTGATCTTTGGATCCGCCTCTATACTTGATCGTAGTATGTTATTTATGCTTATATAGCTGAAATCTTGCATTCGTTTTTTGTTTCTGTATATAATATTTGAGCATGTTTTGATGCGTGTTTGTAAATCGGTGGTGCAGTCAGGATTTTATTTCGGGGGTGGAGAGGGCTCTAACCTGTGTATCAAATTGTAAGCAAGCTGTTTCAACTGTAGCCTCAGTATCAAATTTTAAACTAAGTAAAGGGTCAGATTTTTAGGAAGGATACGCGCCTGTTGCAAATAGCATAAACAAAATTTTAAATCAAAAGCAGAAAATAATGATCAATTATATATTGTATATGCAATTTATATTGAAATAAATTATAAACGTGGGAAAAAAATATTTTGTGATTAAATTTCAATATGTCTATGTGCATCATTTTATCTTATTGCACATTCTAGCACAGATTCACGCTTAGAATATACATATATACGTTATTAGATCAAAATAACCGCTCTCTTGTTGTGGTGTAATATTTCCCTCTCCACTTTTTACACATACACAAACCTCTCTCTCATATGGTAAAGTGGATAATTTACGATCGAACACCCCAGATGGCCTCAGGAAAGTCCACTTTTAAATCAGGGAAACCAGCTGAAAGTAGCAGGTGATTCAGAATGTGTGAGCTTTCATTAGTAGTACGAAAAACACAAGGGATACTTGAACTTGTGCTGGTAAACTGATTCAACGCGGAAAAAAAGTTATTGTTTTTGGTGTTAAATGCGAGATTTTTGGAATTGAAAAGTTTGTATACTGTTTAAGGATAATTCAATAGTATAGTAACGGATAAGTTTAATATTACTGGTAATAAAGGTAAGTGTTACAATATTAAATTTAGTAATACAGTATTAATTTTAGAGCCTTGCACATTTTGGTTTGGTAGATTTTATGTCTTCTGTTGTGTATCAATATTGGTAAATAAAATTCTCAAATTGGTAAAACTTACCTTTTAGCCTAGATACCAATTCAAAATAATGCTATTTTTTTTCTATTGAATTTAATTAACATATGAAATATATCCACAATATTGGCTATATACTGGAAATGTTTCTGAAGTAATTCCATTACTGATAAAGTTTTTAATAGTAGCAAGTTAGTAGTTAGCCCAAATATCTTTACAATGTGTTCACAATATTAAGTAAAAATTCGAAATATATATTTATAATGTATTCTTAATATTGACAAGTAATTTTTAAAAATATTTTTATACCATTTTATTATTTTTCTAATGCTAATATACTCAATCCTTCACATTGTTATTATATTGGAAATAAAAACTAATATTGGTAAAAATTAGCAACATTTATCCATTATATTGTCTATGTTAATGAATTAAATTAAATATATTTAAAATGTATCCACACAGTATTGTGTGTATATTATAAATTTCCCTCATATTGTACTAACAAATATTTTTAATGTGTCAGCATCAAGACTATTTCAGAACAACATTTGATATTGGGGGCCCTGGGCAAAGTCCCGATTTGCCCATGCGATAATAAGGCTCTGATGTTTACTTATTTCGAGGGTGGCTGAAGCCCCACCAGTCACCCTCTGGCCAAGGACGTACCCAGGAAGGGGGGGGGTCTGTAACACCTCCGAAATTTCAGTTTTTATTAACAAAGCAATAACGGTGAAGTCTTTTTGTGAAAATTTCTGCCTTTTTCATCGTTTGGACCCCCTCCGAAATTTTTGGACCCTCCCAGAATTTTTTTTGGGGTATGTCCCTGCCCCTGCTCTCCTCTCCTAAGGGGGGGGAGCAAGTTCCCTACCTTGAGCCCCCCCCCCCCTTATGGGTGCCCATATCATTAATGTTATATTTTTCAAGTATTTAATATTATTCTGTGGTTTTCTGAACTTGCAGGTAGCAGAACAGATTTCATTATTTATTGACATTGTTGAGAAAGCAGACAGCATGGATTTCAGAGTTTGGGTCTTCTACTGGGTATCATTAAGGGTAAATAAATTTATGATATTGGTAAAATTTACTTAAAAATTCAAAATACTTTTAATCCTTTTTCTACTGAATTTAAATGAAATGTATCTGCAATATTGGCTATATTTTGGAAGTAGTTCTGAAGTAGTTCCATTACCAATAAACTTTCAAATAGCACCTCAGAGGATTGTAAAACATTGAAAACCCAAACCAGTATTTTTACATAGCAGCAAGTTAATATTTAGCCCAAATGTATTTAAAATGTATCCACAATATTAGGTAAACATTGGTAATATTTCTAATGTATTCCTAATATTGACAAGTAATTAATTTTATAGTATTTTTATTTTTTCATATTCATATACTTAATTATTCAATATTATCATTAAATTGGAAATAAATACTAATGTAAATTGTAGCAAATTAATATTTACCCATTATATTGTCAATGAATTTAAATTAAATTTATTTAAAATGTATCCATAATATTGGGTGTATATTTCAAATATTCCTCATATATATTGCACAAGTATATATTTTTGATATGTTGGCATCTTAATATATTATTACTTGCGAATTATCACTGTTTATCTGTTACACATAATTTTTGCATTTAAAATCTGAAATAATTTTAAATGCATTCATATACAAATTTCTGAAAAATATATCTTAATAAATAAGTCAAATATTACTGAAAAATTTAATGTAATATGATTGTTCCCTGATTATCATGGGCAAGCGGGTAAATACTGTGGAAAATACAGAAAGACAATTGTCAGAGTCGGTGAAGAAACAAAATGTAAGGGGGGCCCCCATTTAGACCCATACTTTTGACTCAAGCGACTTTATGTCATAATTGCTGCCTGGATTTGAGATGGGGGGGGGGGGACTGAAGCCCTATAGCCACTCATCCCATTACCCCTCGATCTACCACCGAATCATTTGTTCTTGTGATAATGTTTAAATGTAAATTTTAACTGAAGACTCCTAACTTGGTTGGTCATTAGTTAAATATATATAAATTGATAATAAATGAATATTCATATAAATTGGTTGCTTTAGAAAACGAAACTTTTAGAATGTTTTTTATGTACTGAATACTCATTTTCTTGAAATATAGGAGAGTTAATAACAGCGATGACTGGGTGATTTTTCAAGAACCTTTGATAAGGGTGAATACTACTTTGGATGTCTTTAGATATAAGTATGTATTTATTTTTAATTACTTACTGTTTCAGTGTATTTTTAAATTTGGGAGTTAATTTTATATTCATATCGTATGTTATAAATGTTCCTTATACACATGTCTGTGTGAATTTTATATTATTATTATTATTTGCATTGCAAGCATCCCATTTTAGAAGAATGTATATCTTAAGCACTGAATCAGATGGGTAGTAGATTTCTCACAAAAATTGTGTTTCATTAAGTGTCTCACTGAGTAGAAACAAAATGTTTCAATCAAGTTATTATTATTTTTTTTTTACAAGAAATAATGCAATTTCTGAACAGGTTTTAAAAGAATTCAACTATGTCAGAAATTTGAAAATTCAGAATTTCTCTTCACAAGCTGTATTTATGGCAATACAAATGGTTAATTTATAGAAGTGAAATACTCAGAGAAAAATTTATAACATATTGTATTGTCCAAAATAGAGGGAGAATTAGCCATCAGATACAGTTTCCACTTTCGTGAATTTCTCCCTAAAAATGGGATAAGACCTGCAGTTTTGTTGTTCTATAAAAGTTCATCATGCTGTCTATGAAGAAGCATTCTGAATTATACCGAGTTTTTGAGAAGCCTGTCTTTAAAGCTTGCAGAGCCAAGTGATGAATAAAATATGTTACAAGAAAAACTGATTGATTTTGGCTGTTTATCACTTTATTAACTTTTTATTTTCTAGTACTCTGAACTGGTCCTGTGGAAAACCATTGAATTTTTGTCAGTGGCATGCTGTAAAAGAGAAGAAACTATCGGCATTATAAGTGGTATTCATATTTTTGTTTTATTTGTTTATTTATTCTTTAAATGTTCTTAATTACTAGTTCAAAGTCTGCATACTTTTGATCTCTGCGGTCTAATTTTTTCAAAGCTTGTATCGCATAATTTCATAATTGTCAATAACTTTTTTTTTTTTTTTTAGATGTTTACTTTTTTGTTTAGTTTATTTTTTTCTTATTTTCCAAATTGATTTATATGTTTTTTTTTTAGTTTTTTTTCCCCTAAAGTGATGTTACTTTGGGGCAGTTAGTGACTATGTATTAAATTTTATAAATTTCATGTAAATTGAGAAAATTATTAGGGCTGTTCTTAAAAGAAAAAAAAGTATAACTTTTGGTAAAGTTACATCAATGAGTAAAACAATAAATATTTATACAGTAAAATTCAATGTGGTATTCTTTATTAAAGCATTTGACCCAGGCAACTCTTTAGTATATCATTTTATGTTATGCTATATTCTGTCATTTATTTAATCTCTATTATATGTAAATTTTTTATGTCAAGTTGCATATTTGACACCAAGTTAATAAATTGCTTGCAAAATCAAGTCTTATTTGCAACATTTTATGAAGTAACAATGAAATAAAGTATAAAAATCAATTTTTAGTCCCTTCAGATTAATTTTTTTACTCTGCACCCTCACTACCTCTTAAAAATATGTTGTAAGTAAAACCTTGAAACTCCTGTAACTTATATTATTATTATTATTATTATTATTAATGTTGTCACTGCTGTTGTTGTTTAAAATGTAAACTGTAAAATGCTACTTTCAGAGATGAGATTTAAGAATTTAGTTTAATATTCAGACCTTTTTCAATGTTTATAAAGAATTCATTTTTTTCAAAAATTTTCTGATTTTTCAGTAAGGCAAAATTGTACATATAAGTAAGATAGATTTAGTATCAATAAAAATTAAAATATTTATTGCTCTTGAAATTCATAAGTATAATTGCTCAAAAGTTGTTTGGACATTCTTTCAGACTTTTTTTCCTTTTTTGTTAATCTCATATCTGTACTTTGGTACAAACCAAATCGAAAACTAGCCTACCAGTTTCGACACCATATTACATGTCACCATTAGTGGTAAAAACAGATGAAATATATTATTTTTTAAATTTTACTAATACAATATGTAAATGTAAACTTTACTTCCTTAGTAAATTCAGATTTTTTAAGTCTGCAGTATTCACAAAGTGTAATAACCTTGTCAGTGTTCACATGTTGTCATATGTATATTTGAATATTACTCAAAAATATCTTTAGTCTAGTTTTTAACTGACTTCAAGAAGATCTAGGTTATTATTTGGGGTCAGTACTCAGAGGTGTAGCAAGAATTTTCAGTGCCCGAGAACAAATTTTTATCACTTCCTTTTTACCAAAATGTGCTGGAAAAAGTTTTATATACAAATTGGTGCCTTTTGGATCCTGTGCCCTGGGACAAATGTCTCCCTCTAGCTACACCTCTGAGCACTGAATCCTTGTAATTTACCAGACTGGATATGAAAAGTATTTTCAAACTTCCGTTTAATTATTTCTTCAATTTGTTTATCTTCCACATATAGATGTGATCTTTGCTAAGAATGTTGTTATTTGATGATATTTTACTTGCTGTGCATGAAAAGTTTTTATTGCAAAGTTGTCACTTTATTTTTACCCAATTTTTATTTACCTAAAATATATTACAAGTCCTGAATATTTTCTATTTTTTAATTGATTGTAATAATTTGCAAATTTAACTCACCAATAGTAAGTAATGTGTTTAATATTTATTTTGTCACTATTAGTTTGATGTTTGTTATTACCCACAGGTTACTGTGATTCAAGGATAATTTTATTCCAAATTGCTTTGATATGGGATTTTCACTTCAATACTGTCCCCAATTATTTTTTTTTGTGTTACCTCACAAAATAAAATTTTGTGAGGTAAATCCTACAATATGTTCTTTACTTTTAATAAAGTATTTCGTGCTCTCAATCACTTTGCATATCAGTATATTCTAATATTAATAGAACATAGAGAACAGATTATTTTATAAAACAATACAAACATTTCTTATCTGTAAAATTAAAGTTTTTTTTTCCTTTTATTTTTTGCATGTAAAAAAATAGAATTTTTTTTTTTTGAGCTGCTATATTTAGGTTTTATTGCAGTTTTTTACCATTTGCTTTTAGAATGTGAAAGGCAGCATTAGAATGTGAAAGGCAGCTTAAATTCTACATCTTTATTTTATTAATTCATTCATTTTTTGCATAATTTGTACAATTTTAACAGTAGGAGCCCTGTTTCCCTTCCCTCTCTTACTCAGAAGGTTACAGTATATGTAAATGTTACTTGAAAGTATTTATTATTACCATACATAAATATGGTAATAAGATATATGAAAAATGGTAATAAGAAAGTATTTATTATTACCATTTTTCGGTATGCTTTTGTGCTGTTCCAAAATTGTATTTAACCTGCTCCTAAAGGTGTTCCAAAATGTATGTGGATTTGCAGACTTTTTATTATAAAGTTATCCTCCTATTTTAATGAAACTATAAACAAAATGTTTTCTGAATCAAATGAAAAGGTCTGCTGACTTATTCCTCTGTAAATTCATAACCTAGTTGAAAGTGTTAGGTTGTGCTTTAGTTGGAGATTTAAATTTGACACGAAGCCATGTACACACAAAACTAATTTTAACTAATTTTATTTTGTATGTATTTAACATAGACCTAGTTTATGCTCTAGTATATTCTAGCTGCCAACTCTTTCTGATTTTGAGCCTTTCTTCAGTCTTATTCAAATTATGGCGAGGGGGAGGGTACCCTTTTATTATTAGGATAGAATAGCAGTTATGTTTTAACTTTTATTAATTCTGTAATTACTTGTTGAAGTCATAATTTTTATCTTCCAGATGCTGTTAGAAGAATCCCTGAATGTGAAATAGTATTGAAGTACTGATATTGAATCCATTGATTGTATTTTATATTAATGCAGCAATTAATGTGCAACAATTAAACCAAATTTGTAATAATTGTGTTGTGTGTTCACTGCCATTGCTTTTATAATTCATTCAAACCTGCATGGGTCCCAATAAGAGATATCTTCCACTTTTTTTCAATTCACAGGCTATTTTTTACTTCTGCAGTTATGTAATCGTTTGAATTTTTTAAAATTTAGAACACATTGTAAACTAAAATTTGCTAGGCTGAAGACTACTCTGGACTTGGAAGTTCCATTACTCATGTTTTTATTTAAGACTTTGCTTATATATTTTTATTAACTGTTTTTTCTTTCTTTTTTTTTTGGCCCTCGTATTAATTGAACTTTGTTCTAACATACTAATGAGTTTTTCTGGCTTTACTTTCATTTATTGTTCTAAATCTGTTTTCAATAGTATAATAATTCTTGCATAAAATCTATATTAAAAGAACTTTTTTTTCAATTTGAGGTTTTTAAAAGATTAAGTAATTTGTAGCTATTTTGCTGTAAAAGTGAAATTGAAAGAAATAAAATCACACTTAAAAATAAATAAAGAAATGAATGTGTATATATATTAAAAAAATAAGAAATGGCTTTTATTTTGAAGTATGTATAAATTATGTTCAGAACAGGAATTTGGTTTTTTAAGAGGTGAAAAATTTTTTTCTTAGTTTCTGTGAATCACCCCCCTCCCCCCCCTCCTCACCCAGACAGTATCTATGGAGGTTAATATGGTTCACCCTCATGCTCTAAACTTCAATTATTTCTTTGCGTTATGGCAAGTCTACAAGAGGGGTGTGTTCTTGGGGGGGGGGTGACTTGGGTGGTGAACTTTTTAAGGTACTCTAACCTGTATTCTTGCTCATGCCTCTAAACCTTAAATAATGGTTTTTGGACAAGACAAAAATGTTGAGGGGGATTCAACCAAATGGGCATTGTTGGGGAATTATGAAATAATTGGTTTTGATTTATATTATTTATGTATTGGCCTGCACAAAAATATTTCTTTACCCCTTTTCACAAAAAAAAAGAAATCAATCAATATAAAGTAGTTTCCATTTTAGAAATATTTTATTCCTTTTTCTGGGGGGGAGGGGGGGGGGAATAGAAAAATAGGCATTCTCTTAAATTTCCAAACATGATATGTACATTAACAGAGGTTATCAGCAGATATATTTATATTTTTGATTTACCCAACAATTAGTTTATTTATTTATTTATTTTGGTTTTCAATTAAAGGATAGCTATTACTCTTTTAATTTATTTTTGTGTTTCATAATTCTTGTATTTGTTCGTATAAATGACTGAAATTTAATTTCAAATAATTTCTTTTCGATAACAATTCAATCATGTTCATTTCTTCTTTATTTAAAATTAAAAAAAGACTTGTTAATTGTAATAAAGTTGAAAAGAAATTTTGAATAAATTATACTTAAAATAAAATCTATTTAAAAATCAAAATTATTAGTATTCTTTTGAATTTATATAAATATCTTATCATGAACTTTTTTTATTCATTTGTTAATACTGTTGTAAGTGAAAGTTGTTCTGAAATGTACCATAGGTAAAAAATAAGCTTTCAGGGATTTTTTATTTCAGCAGGAGAAAAGGTAACATTGAACATATCAAATATTTCTGCACACTGTTGAGTCATGTGGATGTCCGAAATGCTTATTTCTATTCTTGTTTGATCACAGATTACCTCAAATGAAGTTATAGTACTGCAGACAAAGAAAATTCTTATAAATCTCCTGCTGATGGATTTTACATAGCTCAATGGCTATACAGATCACCTCCAAGCATTTTGAAACTTTCACTTATATTCCTGTTAAGTTTTGACTAACCAAACAAAACATAAACTGTCAACGAATTCTGTAACTAAATAGATCTAGAGGTTATGGAGGTTTGTTTTAGTAACCATGTGGAACTCTTGGGGGTACCTTTTAGTGATACCATCATCTGATTATTAAAATGAAACTCTGTACTCCTTCTTAATCTGTTTAATTTCAGAATAGGCTGTTATTTTAAATACTGTATGTTCTGTGTCAACAGTCCACATTTCACTCACTGGAATGAAAGCAAGAATTTAAAAATGCATGGGGTCAGATATTACTTGTTCCATTGAGCTACGTAAAATTTATTTTCCAGCTGTTATTGATCATTCTGAACATGACAATAATCCAAGATAGCCCAGAAATAGATATCTAATAAGTTCTGGATATGAAATAAGTATCAATTTCTGATCATTGGATATTTTGAATATGAAATAGATAGCCACTTTTGGGATATTTAAGATCTTCTGGAAGTTTAATTATTATAACTATGCTACATATATACAGATCTCTTATAGACCTGTATATTATAGATGTTATTTACTCATTAGAGAGATCACACCTCAAATTTCTAATAGAGAAATCTATTTTATGTTGGACTTCTAATAGATATACCCAATATCCAGCTATGATGTATTAAAGATTGCCTATGGGCAAACTTGGGGGGGGGGGGGTAAATGCGGCAAAAATATTTACTTGTACGATATGAAGAATATTTTCAAGGCTCTCGATATTGCAGATACATTTTAAATATATTTAATTTAGATTCAATAGCAGCAAAGTTTTATAATTTTTACAATATAATGGTTAAATATCAACTTTCTACTTTTTACCAATACTAGCTTTATTCCCAGTGTAATATTGAGTAAATATTAACCAAAAAAATTAAAAATGGTATAAAGTTATGTTAAAGTAATTACTTATCCATATTGAATATATTTCCAATGTATATCAAATACTATAAATGCATTTTAAATATATCTGAGGCAAATATTAACTTTGCTACTTTGTACGAAGTTACATTTGATACATTTGACGAAGTTACAGTTGATCTTTGTTTTCAATTTTTTTTAACAATATTGAGTTAACATTAAAAAAATTTATCAATTGAGGACTACTTCAAAAATATTTCCAATACAACCCTGTATTAAGAATATATTTTTTGTATGTTAAATTCAGTGGAAAAAGGTATTAGTATAGTCATACTGAAAGTATAAAGTTATTTTGAGAATTTATCAGACCTAAATGCTAATTTTTACCAATATTGGAAACTGTGTTTATTCTCAATGTGTTCACTTACTACTTTGTACCATTATTGGTTTTTGATATCAATGTTTTCACAATATTGAGTTAATATTTAAAAGTTCATTGGTAGTGAAACTACTTCAGAAATATTCTCAATATATAATTAATATTTCAATACACACTTCATATGTTAATTAAAATTTTACAAATGATAATAACATTTTGAGCATATATCAGGGCTAAACTCTAGTTTTTACCAATACTGGAAGTGGTCTTTACTCTCAAAGTATTCACATATATGTAAATTTTAATAATTAAAAGTAATTAGTACTTAATAATATTGGAAATATTTCTAATATACACTCAATATTATTGACAAATTTCAAATACTTTAAGATTCAATAGTATTAAAATTTGACTTCAAATGGGCAAAATATTAAATTTATAATATTGGATTTTATTTTCAATGAATTCACAAGATTGGATAAATATTGATGCTATATAGAAAATATCTTTTAATATTTGCCAAATATTAAAAAAATAATAATAATCAATGCTGTTACCAGATACAGTCATATATATATATATATATATATATATATATATATATTTATAAGGAATTATTTTAATTTCCCTAAAATAGTGATAGCCAGAAGCAAGGCATATGCAAGGAATAAATCCAGGGCCGTACCCAGACAAAAATTTCAGGCAGGGTCCAAACCGTGGAAAAGGCAGAATTTTTCACAAAAAGACGTCATTATTATTATTTTATTAACAAAAATCAATTTTTTTGGGAGGGGGGAGGGTCCAGACCCCTGGATACGGTCTCGAATAATCACCCTATAAAAAGTGACGGTCACTCTTAAAAAGGGTCATAGCTCACTCTTGATCAGAGCGCTCCACTCTTTAAGGGATGGCGTGCTGTCACCCTTTCCTTAGAGTGAGGCACTCTTTCCCGGAGTGGGTTTTTGAATTCTCACTCCTAGTCCAGAGTCAGAAATGTCACTCTTCAGAATAGTGATTTCTCACTCTATGGAGGTTGGCTGATTTTTGTCACGAAGGTAGGGTGATATATCACTCCTCAGCACTGGTTTTTCACTCTTGATTATTAAGAGAGTAGTTTTTCAGAAATAGGACGTTGTATTAGAAGACATACATCTACTGCATCTAATTCTATAGCTGGAAAATATTTTATTTGGGGAATATGGTAGCGGACGCAACAATACACGCTTTATAGAATCCCCATCAAACTGTAAAAACCGCTAATTTATTTGCTTCAAAATTTGATATTTTTTAATACTGGTATCTATTACTGTGCTTTTGCACAAAATAAATCTAATTTATGTATATTTTATGTCATTTTCAAAAAAGTTTCACTTAATAAATTTATATATGGTCCCTTAACTCATGAAAATAACATATTTTATTTAATATAAATTAAACTACTGAACGTAAAATTTTGAAATTTTGCACAGCCATGTAATATTACTTTCTGCATCTATTTCTATCGAAATTTCGCTAGGTCGCTATTCATAATTTTTTTGAATATTAATTTAATAATTCATAATTCATATTAATAATTTATTAAAAATCATAATAACATTAAATTATGTTTGGGTCGTTTAGTTCTAATAGTACGAATAAAAATCAGCTTCTTACTATCAATATTTTATGAGATATGAATTGAAGTATGAAAAAGTATTTTAACATAGGGGGAGGGGGATTTGGGGTGCTCATAACTCACTCATTTTCAGTCCAAATTTATTGAAAATTGGTATCCGGGGTTAAAGTGAGCTAAATTTTTGAAATATGAAGTGAAATCTAGGGGTTGCTATCGAGAAAAAAAAAGTTGGTGCGAATTTTAATATGTAGATGGCCCCTTATGCAATTTTTATGCATATCAAATTAAATTGTACGTCAATCGTAAACGATTGGTATCTGTAACTTTGCTGTACGACGAACGACGGCCGAAAAAAGTACAAGTGGGACATTTTTTTTTCCGCAGCTGTACATAAATGTCAGTTCAACAAAAACTAGTGCAATAATTGGATTTTTTTAATTTAAAATCAGCAAGTCATAATTATTTATCAAAATAGACTTAATTTTATATGGAAAAGCAATGCATAAAAATACGCACTCCGAAATTTTGAAGGCGTATTCTGAATTTCTAAAGCGTGAAATACGCAACCAGAGGCGCTATCGCGATCACTGAATATAGTCAACTGCATTTTGTCATTACATGTTAACATTTTCAGTGTGTAAATGATATTAGTACCAGCAGACATGATGTATATCCAGTCTTATGTGTCCTGCCACAAACTAAGATATTAAGATATGGTTTTTAATAGTTTTATGATTTATCTCTTACTTTAATCTGTTAATAAAGTGAGATTTCTTGACTCCCAAATTTTAGTGCTCTTTGTTTCGACAAGTTATACACACATGGGCAGTAAGGGTAAAACCTGGGTTATTGGCAATTTTCACAACGCAATCTAAAAATTTACTTTCCTTTTGGGGATTGGCACTTAAAGTATTGTTCGAAGTAGCAATACTACAACTCTCAGGTTTAATATGCTTTTCCTGCTGCTGCCATGTTTCCTTTCCATCTGAAATATCTTCAACTAGAGTCCTATATTCAGGGCAAATGTTAAGGTAAATAGTTGTATATGTATAGACCCTATTATATCTTACATTGAAATCTTAACATCCTTTGATGAAGCACCAGGTGTCTCTGGCTTTGTCTCTTTAAATTGGACAATATCCCACGAATTTCTGTCCATCAAAAGCACTTTAACATCAGCTCATCAAGTTGTGCAATTCTTGCCATTTAGAGGTGTAATAATTTCTTGCTGAAAGCCAGCCATTTTATATAAAGCAAGCTTTAAAAAGGTAAAAGTTCTTAATTTCAAAGTAAATGAAGATACTTCGATAAATTTACACCACCACCAGGTTATGAGCGATATGCTGGACCCAGAACTGTTATGTCATCAAAAATGATAATAAGTTCAAAGACCGATGACATCTTAAACAGTAAATAGCAGAGTGCGAAAAAACGTGTGGTGGTGTACTCTTTTAATAAAGACTTTACAGCATTCTAAAAAGCTAATATTTAATTAAAAACAAAACAAAAAAAAAACATTCATTTACATACCAATCCTACCCAAATGGGTTGCCACAAAATCCAGTAACTACAGTAGAAGACCCAAAATCCACCGATCCGAAATCCGCAAGGCTCTAAAATCCGCACTGTCTGTTCAATGTAAACAATGAAATCTGCCCTGCCAGCTGCAAGTTCAGAAAACTACACTATAACCACAAAGTAAAGCTAAATAAGCTATTCCCACTTGAATTAAAAAATTTTAGGAGTCTGTGAGCTCTAATCTTAACATTGATAACTTTCAAATGACTGACAGTGACATAATTCACACGGAATTATGATCACATGACACAGACTCTGGCACAGTAACAAGTGAGGATGATCAAAAAGTTGATAAATTAACATTTAATGAAAGTTAGGCTGTGAGAAAGAAATATCTCAGATTTGTAGAGCAGCTAAGCTGTGTTACAAACAAAAAATAATGAAAAATAAATAAAAACTATAATTAGAACATCCCAAACTCCTAAACTATTGAATATACATGTTTAAATAAGTTGTACTATAATCTCATAATTTTGTATATTGCATTAATCCTCTGTATTTTTATATCATGATTCTAATTATAAGTAACATGATTTGTTTCCCTTGATCTCTATTGTGTTTTTTTTTTCTATTATTTTCAGAGGGGGTGGAAATAGAATAAATTTCCTATTATGACCCAAAATCCGCAAAATTCTAAAATCTGCAAAAGGTATGGAACCAAGCTGTGCGGATTTTGGGTCTTCTACTGTAATATCAATCTGATCAGAGCACAAATTGCAATCATACATACACTGCCCGACATTGAAAATGCAACACCCATAAGGAGTGGCCAGAAAGTGTTGAAAATCAGCAAGCAGAGAGAGACAACATTGAACAATAAGTGATCTTTATTTCAAACTGATATGCATAATACAGAGGGAGAGCAGCGTCCTCTTAGTAGGTTGTCGGACCGCCATGGACGACGATACACGAAGCAACACGTCTAGGTACTGAGTCAATGAGAGTACGGATGGCATCCTGAGGAATGTTTCTCCATTCCCTGTCAACCATTTGCCACAGTTTGTCTTCTGAATGGGCTAGTGGCAGAGTCTGCAAATGGTGTCCAATCACATCCAAATATGTTCGATTGGTGACAGATCAGGAGAGTATGGTGGCCAGGGAAGTGTCTGTTGCAGAACACATTGGCTGATGCGAGCAGTGTGCGGTCGAGCGTTATCCTGCTGATACAGGGCATAGGGAACCGTTTGAAGGTAAGGGAGTGTCACCGGCCACAGCACCATCATCCACATATCGTTGAGCCATCATAGTGCGACGAATACGAACTAGAGGTGACCTGGAGTCATACTCAATTGCTCCCCAAACCATGATACCACGTTATCGCGCTGTGGGGCGTTCTACAATTGCTGCCGGATTGGACCAGTTTCCACGTCGACACACACTCGTACGCGGTGACTATCACTGGAGAAACCGAAGCGTGACTCATCTGAGAACACGATCCAGTGCCATCCTGTCATTCACGATGCTCTAGCCTGGCACCATTGCAATCGATGGTGTCTATGTTGTGGAGCCAATGGCAGTCTTCTTAACGGACGTCATGAGTGCAGGCCACAAGCAACCAATCGACGGGAAATGGTTCTGGTCCATATAGGAACATCAAAGGTGTCTTGAACCTGTTGCAGAATAGAGGAGGTTGAAGTAGCTTACGGGGCCGTCACCACTTGTCGGTGGATGCTTCAATCTACACGTGCTGATGTAACTCTGGCTGAACCGGCATCCCTTAAACGTGCCACATTTCCTTATTCTGACCATCTTCGCCACAGCCTATGTACAGTGAACACATCCAGGTGTGTGTCTGCTGCAATTTGCTGAATGAACCAATCTGCCCTTCTCAGTCCGATTACCATGCCTCTTGTAAAATCGCCAGTCTGCTGGAACTGCCTCTGTTGACGGCCGCCTAGCATTCTCTGGTTACACGTGTCCTCTGAGACAAGAATAAAATTTCTATGACAATTTCTCTAGCAGCAATACTTTCACAAAAATTGTCCGTTCTACCGGTTCCTTCCAGTATATCTTTTCCACGTGCAATGGCGAGCTGCCAATTTTACATCATTAGCATAACTCAGCAAGGTGCATTTACCCTGAAATTGCCATAATTTTCTGATCACTTCTTCTTGGTGTTGCATTTTCTATGTCATGCACTGTATATACAAAGAGTAATACAAAATATATCAGCATGTGTGCTACGAGAGGTGGAATCTCTACACTAAAATTTTCTTTCGTGCCCCTTCTTGCTGGCCACATACATACAAAACAATCAATATTAAAAGAACATGGGAAAGCAAAATTCAAAAGGTACAGAAAATATTTTAAGGCAAGAAAATTCCCAACAGAAAGTTGGCGACAAAAAAAGCCACCAACTAAGCCTGCCCCCACTAACGAAATTTCTCCCATTTCGAAGAATCAAACCAACTGAGGTGCACTATATAAACCGAAGCCACAAAGAGGTCTAAATTCTAAGCTGCAGCAGAACTAGGAGGGGTCCTACGCTGTCATCAAGGGATTGAATAATGTTATTTACAGAGAGCAGAAGTCCAAAAATGCCAAACCAAAAGTAGTCCACATTAATACAAAATTGTAATGTTAGGCAAGTTGGAGTGTTTAGGCTGATTAATTTTTATTTTTTACCAACTATGTGAAAAATTCCAGAGCTGTGGATCGAACCCAGGACTGCCGCTTAATGTGCGGGTGCTCTACCACTGAGCTACCCTGGGATGATTCCCAGATGAAATTTCTCGCATTAGACCCGTTGGTGGCAGTCCTGAGTTCGAAGTTTCTGGGAAAGCCTAAATAAGATGATATCATATCCTATGCGATGTCACATCCTCTTTCAAATATATAAATAAAGAAGTTGCTCTTATAATAAGTTGGAGTATGATAGACTGCGAAGTGAGACGGTGACATTGGGCTTTGAATAATGTTATTAATGTGTTATTTTAATGATCCACTGTGACATGTCTTGAAATTGTTGTATTTATTGTGAGTTATTAGAGCTCCGATTCGGTAAATAGTGTAATATTTGTTTTTCGGCACTGTTGTACATTTTTAATGCTCACCCACTACCAAATTTCATAACAAAACAGACAATAATTTTTCTATAGGACTCTTTCAGAAATAGAATTCTGCTAATTAATATATCTCTTAGAGAATTCTATAAAGAAACATGATTAAAAATATTATTATGTTTATGTTATGTTGTGTTTTTAAAGGTATTTAATACTTTAAAAAGAGTTTATGTTACCTGTTAGGAAAAAAATGAATACAAAAATACCAAAATAACTTACAATAGCTTTACTATAGCACGAAACAGCATCTTCAAATTTTCTTGCACTGAAGAGTTTATTGCCTTGTTCTTTAAGTTCTGTAGACTGCATGATTTATCATTACGTGTTAAATGTTTTAACGCATAGAAAGAACTTATTTATAAAACTTCTCTAAGAAATGAATGTATGTTAATTCCGAATCGCCAAAACCTTATAACCACCGTTTCGTTTTACGTACTAGAGTTGCAATGTTTACAAAGTTCATATAAAAAGAACGTTATCAGTCTACTAATTCGTGACTCTTTGATTCATTCCTGATAATTAGAAGAGTGCGTGCATGACCGAGTTTTTTAAATTATTTTTCCCCCTATTTGTGAAAAATTAATCATGCTTCTGTCATTTTATGAATATTGATAATGCTTTAGTTGAATAAATTTATGCTTATAGAGCATTTTGACGAACCTAGCCTCTCTGAGAATTTTTCCGGGTAAAGTCGGTCTTTTTGAGGATCTGGTCCTCTGAAGGACCGACTCCTTCCGACCCGGTCCTTTTGGATCCGTCCCAAGGAAAAGGAACTGGTCCGGACCCGTTCCTTTTAGTAGGGGAACCCAATGTGTTCTTGGGGATTTACTCGAG
>JAWZYV010019414.1:0-23617 GCA_038373885.1 Cheiracanthium punctorium
TCGTCATTGTAACTGAATATGTATAGATATCACCAACTTGGCGAAGTATGGGGTGAAGTTATAGTAGGAATCAACCTACTAAAGTGTACAAATTATGGATAAACGCACCAGTTAAAGAATTTGTAGACGTTTAATTATCAAAACTACAGTATATGGCAGCACAAAATAAATACAAAAGTAATGGAATGCTGTACGTACATATTGTTTCAAATCGCCATGGTAATTCTAAACTACGGTTACCACATAATCACAAAAAATTGTCGTGGTAACTGCATATGTTTTTATCATCGCCCTTTGGCAAGAGTCGGGACATTTAAAGTAGAAATCAACCCAGGAAAGACAGACACAGCACACCAGGGTCCGTGTGCGACCGCACATGATTTTTTTTTTTTTTTTTTTTTTTTTTTTTTTTGGAGGGGCGCCGAAATGAGAAAAGTGTTTTAAAAATAAGTGGTAAAATTTAAATATTTATGTATCTAATGTATGCTTGAATGCAAATCACCATTTGAATGTGTTTTTAGTTCAACAAACAAATTTTGCTTGAAGGTTCAGTAAAGAGACTGGCTTCAAGAAGCGTTTCGCTCCATTGTTTCGACTGAACTGAACAAATGTAGATACTGAGTCCTCTATCCTGTCGGTCGCATCGGCCTTCAATGGCGACCGACCTGAAGGCAGCAGCAAATTCAGGGAAGGGGCTGGGAGGCTTCAGCCCGCTCCCCCAAAAGAGATTGCTAAATTGTAACATTCTGCTTCATTATGCACTTTGAATATGTAAAATGATCTTTTTTAATCACTTAGGCCCGTCCAACAGTTTTTACATTAGTTTAAACTAAATTTTTCCTTTTCTGTATATTTTGTTTGGGTGAAATAAGCTTTTTTCAAAATTTAGCCCCGCCCAAAAGAGAATTTCTGGATCCGCCACTGCCTGAAGGCAGGCCTTAGGTTACGTGAAGAGTTAAGAGGCGTTGGCTATTGTAGTCTAGACAAAAGAGTAGTGTTTACTGTTTCTGCTGTAAGATATTTAGTACTACAAGTTCCAATAAAACTTTATCAGATCAAAGTGGCGACTGTGACTGGAGACACATTAGAACTATACTGAATCGTCCTGAAACTTCTTCTACTCACCTAAAATGCTATGAAAAATGGGTAGAGGAGGAAAAGAGACTGAGCACAGGCAGGTAAAACAATCGATGATGAAAACCAGAAAATAATTGCCCGAGGAAAAGAACAATGGCAAAATGCTCTTAAAGGACTTCTTGCCATAACACAATATCTTGCCCAGAACCAAATGACTTTCCGAGGGACGAATGGAACTTTGTACATTAAAAAGAGTATTGGAAAATCTAGAGTATTGGAAAATCGAAAAAGAAAAAGTCGTCTGTCATATTTAGGAAAAAACATAGAAAACGAATTATCGACTCTGATGGGAGAAAGTAAGAGAATAATAGTAAGTAGAATTAAAACAGCGAAATACTATGCATTGATTCTCTACTGCACACACGCTTTAAGTAGGAAGGAACAGCTTTCTGTTTTTTGAGGAATGTTTATGAAACAAAAGAGCAAAATTTGAAATTTGCGAAAGTTCTTAGATTTCATTGAAATAGCAGATACTTCAGGAAAAGGAATGTGATGTCCTGTTTGAAATAAATATCGCTAGCAAAATATTGCAAAGAACGTGAATGTACCTCAAGCTTTATCTATTTTGAAGTCTGTTGGGGACTTTTTGGCGGGTTTCTGCGAAAACGGATTTTTTAGTTTTTTTAGTGAAAGCGAAAGAGTTGGCTGAAGGTTTAGAAGTGGAAGGAAAATTCAAAACACAGCGGGTTAGAAGGAAGAGGAAGCAGTTTGATTATGAGGCCTATGACGAAGCACCGATTGATCCGCAAAAGCGTTTCAGAGTTGATTTTTTTTTTTTTACCACTTGTTGAAACAGCTCAAATGGCGTTCAAGAAAGAGTCGAACAACTATAGGACAAGCTGTCAAGTTTTAATTTTCTTTTTAAACTTGATGAATTACCCAACAGAGATGACTTGTTATTTAAATGCAAAGACTAAGAAGGTCTGCTTTCGGATGGGGATGACAGTGACATCAAAGGAGTTGATGTTGAGTTATGCGAAGAGCTGATCTCCGCGACCAAGGGACACCAAGAACGAAGAACCTGGTTCTGAAGACCAAGAACTTCATGCGAAATAAAGATACGTAACATTTTTTTGTTTTAGGTATTCAAATTTTAACAGCTTGATTTATTGTTCAGTTAATTTATAATGATTTTAGGCTCCAACACTTTTTTTCAGAATTAAAAACAGTTTTTTAATTTCTCTTTGTTTGATTTTAGGCGAGAAAAAGCATCTGAACGTGCTGAACTGTTCGTTGGATACTGGATCTGCAGATGCTAATGTAAATGTGTAGGTTGCTTTATGAATACTTCTAGAATGCCGTTGTCGGTAGCGTCGGCTGAGCGAAGTTTTTCTAAATTAAGAATAATAAAAACTTATCTAAGGTCTACTCTTTCTGAGGAAAGCCTGAACAATCTTTCAATTTTGTCCATTCAAAATGATATTTCATTGTCATTAGATTCTGATACTTTAATAAAAACATTTTCGGCTGCTAAAGCAAGGAAGGCTCTTTGCTAGGAGTAGAATAGATTATTTTAATCAATTTTCCGTAATACTTTTATTTTTATTTTTCATACTACTACTATGTTTTATAGTTATATTGATGTACCTTTTCTAGAAAAGTGAAAGCCAAAGTTTATATATCTGAATGTTTTCGTACTTTCTTTAATGTGCCGACTGTATTAAATCAAATAAAACTTTTGCTATAGTTAAAAACGCGTCTGTCATTTTCTACCAGAAATAACAATACGAGTAAACTGAGTAAAAGGATATGTTGGGGATTTGCTTAATGCACAATTACAGTGCAGCATGCTAACCGAAGTTTGAAAAAGTGAGTAAACTAATTAATTCTGGAAGAAGTTATTAAAAAAAAGAAAATTGAAATAGTGAATGGCACTAAATACTTAACTTTAATATTTACAATCTAGTAATTCATATTGGTTTTAGCTTTTGATTTTTAGTCCCTACAAAATGTCATTTTTATACAATCTCCAGTTTTGGGGGGAGAGCATTTCGTGCTGTCAAAACAATATCTGCCTTGTGCCAAAAGTATAATTTTGAGATATTAAATGAAAAAGTTCTCTTGGAGAATGTCCTACTGAGCAGATTTTTTTAAACAAATTTAAATTATATGTGTTATGCCTTATTTTGTTTGAATTAAGTATTGAAATATAATTATTTATTATTATCACATTGCAATAATCTGGTAATATTCTCGCTAATGCACGCTGCATATATTTTTTGCTACTGCAGTTCAACGTACAATGCTTAGAGTCACGTAGAGGTCTTTTAATACGAATTAGTTAGTAAGCTAGGTTAGTAAGCTAATCATAATTGTCAAAATTTTGAAATATACAGAGCAGATATTGGTTTGACAACGAAGATTTAGTATTGCGAGTATAGTTTGCAATGAAAGGACAATTAAGTTCTTATAACCAAACGAGTCTAAAATCATTTATTGGTATAAAAACACATGAGACACATAATTGCATTTTTTTCAAATTATGCCATATAATTTGAATGCTCTCTATATATGTGAGTGGCTCTGTATCCTTCACCTTAACATATTTGAGCAATTTATAGATCATGCTTCTTGATCAACGCGTCATTTGATTACCTGAAAGAACTTTCTTGTGATCTGCAAATCAAAAATAAATTACGCTATGCTAATGCTGTGCTTCCGAAAGTCAATTAACAATTTGAATAGATATTACTAATCTCCGTGAACAAACGTAGTAAGCTCTTCTTCCAATTAAGATCTGCATTAAAAAAGTCTACGTAATAATTCCGACACATCTGTCTGGTTTTTTTTTTTTTTTTTGGTGATTTTCTGACAGAAAACAAGCGAATAAAATATAAATTAATTACATTATTCTTAATATGTACTCGTTAAAAAATATAACGAGTACAGATTAAGAATAATGTATTTTGAAAAAAATATTAGTTTTTGGTGTTTATGATAACTAATTGCTAAATGTGTATATTACACAGATTTTATTTCAAGTTTTAGAAACAGAAAATCGTTGATACTTAATATTCCGTGATTTTCTGTTTCTATTAATTAACTGAATAATCGTGTTTGCGTGTGATGCAGTCTGGGCCAATCAACATCACACATAATACATTCGTGTGCTTCAGAAAATGGTATAGATTTCAGCAGTGGCTGATGCAGATAAAAATTCTGGTGGGGGCACAAAGCATTTATTGTTGCATTTTCTCATAAAATTACTTGAATTTAGAAAAAAAGTTAATCACCTATAATGTAGTGTAAACTGAGTTCGTCTGGAGGCGGGGGCATGTGCCCCTGTGCCCTCCCCCCTTCTGGATCCGTCGATGGATTTCAGTATCAGACAGTACAGATTGTAACTGAAAAATGTTAATTTTATCTTTAAAAGCGTTAACTCTAATTTTCTGTGACTGTCACTATTGCAAAGGATGATTGACAGAAAATGAAAACAAAATGTAACCATCAACACCCTGAGAAATACACAAATCACGGAATGCAAAAAAATTGTGTCTCCAAAAGCTATTTTTGGATGCAAGATATAGTGTGTTGAGTGGAGCAGCTGTGTACTGTGAAAGCACAAGCAGAACTCGGTTAATTTGGGAGCTGAGAAAGTAGCTACACATTTAAAAATTTACATAAAGAAAAATACATCAAATTTCACTACGTGCTTAATTGTGGAATTCGAAAAATTCATTAGACTTTTGTACATAAATATAGAAGAACTAATTTCGTCAACAATTCCAAAATTTTTAGATAGTCTCTTTATGAGCTGCACTAAATGCTGAAATAAACGATAAACCTGTATCACAAACAAAAATTTTTAGAAAAAAAAAAAAAAAAGCTATTAAAAGTCGAAATTTTTGCAGAATTTTCTGTGCAGCTCTACGTTAAGAATTTTCCCCAGATGTTTCATGAAAAATTACCTTTTTTTTAAATTATTAATCTCAGTGAGTTGTGCACTGTGCAGCTCATAAAGAATAATCCTGAATTTTTTTTCGAGTTCCCGATGCAATTAATTCATTTTAATTTGTGTACAAGATTGTGAGTTACATTTTGTCTTTTGGACATACACGCTTAAATACGTAGATTTGCATTCTGAGGTTATTGTAATGAAGACTACGATGTTATTGAAAAGCTTATAGTACTTTGATTTTTAATTGGTTATAGAAGCATTTCTGAACATTTTCGTGTCAATTCTTTATCGCGCAGTGTTCTCGCCGTAAGGACACATCTCTAATGTTTTGATTCGCGAAGAATAAAATTGATTTCAATATAATTCTTTAGGGCATTGTTACACTGCAATGCTTTTCTATTTAGCACATAATTTCCCTTAAAATTTTTCAATTATTTGTAAAATGGATGTCAGAATTATTTTTATCAGTACCTGCATCAGGTGAGAACTGGAGAATGTGATGAAGGTATGCATCGCTATAGAAGAAAACTAGACAGACTGCCCGATGGCGAAAAAGTGCAGTTATTGTCATCGTTCGATTTAACTAACATCAGCATGGCGGTCGATCGAATCGCCCATCACATGCCCCTAAGCTAAACATTTGTAACACAACTGGCTTAGTGGCCATCTGTTTCTAACCCATATTGCAATGACTAATGTAGTTTTATTGAGAATAAATACTCAAAAAGTGTAAGAAAAGTGATTGCTTATACTCATTGGGTTGGTTCACTGAATTGCTGGCAGCTGTGAGTCTTTATAACAGTGCTTCCCAACTAGTGGTCTGTGAACAAGTTCTAAGTGGTCCGAGAAACTAATAGAGATGAGACGGGCTCAGCCCGAGCCCGAACCGGCTTCGGGCTCTGTAATTCACAAGTGCGTTCGCGTTCGGGCGGGCTCGGGCTCGTGTAAAATTTCTCTTTTATTGAACATACTCCTTGAAACAGATTTTAAAAATTCATTCATGTTGAAAATAAAAGTACTTATAAAAAAGTATATATATCGACACGGGCGCCTTGAAGGTGCGTGAAGCTCTTTGGGTATTTCAGAACGGCGGGCGGCTTATATTGATTAGTTAGTCAAGAGATCGGACATTATTTCATAAACATGGATTTATAAAGAATTAAAACTTGCATTGAGAGTTTGCAACTATATTTGTCTTACTTTGCACAAACAGAAAAATTTATTGTATTGTATCAATGAAGTAATTGAATTTTATTTATCTTTAGCTGAAGCTCCGGGCTCGGGCTCCGGCGGGCTCGGGTTTCAAAAAATGAGCCCGAATTCATCTCTAGAAGCTAAGTGTTTAAAAAATGATTTCTAAATGTTTCGCTCCAAGTGTTTAAAAAATGATTTCTAAATGTTCCGTTGTAAGTTTAAAAAATTATTGTGTCTTTACAACTTCATGAGGTAAAAAGCAAAAAGGGTAATTGATTACGGTCGTTTTTAGATAATAATTATGAAAAAAATCTTTTGTTTCATAATTCTTTCAAAATGGAGAAGAATCAAAGTGTTCCACAGCTGGTCAAAGATGAACGTGTTAATAAATCACATGCCGGAAAGGCAGAAATAGAGCGCGTAACACTTATAATTCATTTCCCAATTTACTTTTATATCTTTCTTACATATCCTGCATACCTACATATCTTGTATCATTTTCTAATCGTTTATCTTTTTATATCTTGCACATCTTTCTTATTTTATTCAAGAATCTTTATTGAATTTTGAATTTTATCATTACATTTTGGGCATACGTTTTGAATTTCTTTTTTATTATTATTATTTTAATCCCCCCCCCGGAAATACTTTTAAGTGATCCGCGGGTTGAGTTGAGTTGCGTAGCACTGCTTCATAACAACATAAAACTCTAAACAAAGTTTATATATAACTGCCGAGCACATCCGTACAACATAGACGTCGGCTATAAAAATATTTAATAATAAATGCAAAGTCGTTAGAATTGGAAAAAAAGAATAGAGGGAAATAAAAGAATTCTATATTCTTGGATCGTGACATATTCACTAAAAGAAGAATTTAATATGAAATAACTTACGTATGTGTTTATATGACCTGTAAAAAACAAGATGTAAAGTATTCCCTTGTGTATAGATACGTATTTCAAAAAAAGTCTCTTATAAAATGCATCGGTATTTTCCAAAAATAGGGCATACATGTCAGATAAAGTCAATTGCCTTTTCTGTTATTTTTGTAACAACCGCTTTATAAATATTTTCGGGAGTACGGATTTACATTTGCGTTGAAATGCAATTGTAAAAGGGTAAAAACGATACATAATGGCAAAGTAAAGGTTGAAAGATTTGTTCAGGTATAATAATTTGGATTTAGAAAAAAAGTTTTCCGTGTTTATTTAAATTAATAAAAACTACATGTGCGAAATTAATTTTTAACAGATAAAATTGGGGGGAAAGCGAAATTTTGTCAACAATATATATTCAACGCCTGTAACAACAATAAGCCTATTGAAACTTTGCTCAATGCTTTTAAATGTAATATTTATTCTCTTCAGACTAGCATTAAAAGGTTCATGACTAGAGATGTCAACTGTTCCGAAACACAATTAACCACATTTTTTAAAAAGTGGTCAATTTTAGATGAAAATATAGCTAACTACCTTATTCTCTATGTTGGGTAACATTTTAAACAAGGGGGGGGGGTGCGCGGCGGTGTCCCCCACACATTTTATTAAAACTTTTATCGAACTTGGCGAAATTAGATACCTAATTGGAAAGCTGCGTAAAGAAAATTAACAAAAACTATAATTTACTTTCTATTTCTTGTACACTTAGCAAAATTACACAAACTCAGTTGGCAAAAGTAAAAAGTTGAGTTTGGTAAAAACCGTTATTTCACTTGGCAGTTTATCGACATCCCCCCCCCAAAAAAAAAAGAGTCGGCAATGACTCAGAATGCAATGTCTATAATTTGCTACTTGACTTGGCGAAAGCTGATAGTTCCAGGCAGTTTTCTCCGATGTAAAATAAAAAAACAGGAACTTAGATGGTCCTCACGGTTGGAGACAACACTGGCCAGAAAAAAATGGTTTGCAAAAAAAAAATTACCGAAATCAATTCAATGGACCAACTATTATGACGTGTGGGGATGCTTTTTTAAAAATGAAATTGAATCTCCTGCCTGTATTTAAACATGCATGAGCTCAGATGTACAGAAGCTCAGTCGATTTATTGCAAATGTGTTTCATTTGGCGGGAGAGAAAAAAGGATTTTATACAGGATAATGGCCCGATTAACACAAGTCGGCTTATAAAATCGTGTTTTAGGTGCAAAAATAGTCAAGTTTTAAATTGTCCTCTTAAAATAATATTAAGTCTTGTTTTTTTATTTTTTATTTATTCATTTTTTGAGAATTGAGTTGTTTGTTTTTGGGTGAGAAGCAGAATAAAAATTGAGAAAATGACTTACTCGAGTTTAATATATAAAGTCAAGCATTTGCGCAACAGCCCCTCTGCGGGGCCAAGGCCTGCGATGCCCAACCGCGCCTCATAGGCTCTGGGGTGCGGATACATATGCTCGGCCTGGTGGTCAGCCTGACGCGAAGCCCCCAGTGTTTGACCCCAAGCAAGCTTGGTCCTCATTTTATCGACCCACTCAAGGGATGAAAGGCTGAGTCGACCTTGCCCAGCCCGGTATTTGAACCCCGGAGCTGTGAGACGGCAGCGCGGTGCGCTAACCATTACACCACAGGGCTTCCGAGTTTAATATATATATATATATATATATTTTCTTTTCCTCAAATGTACTTAGATATTCACTTTCATCACAATCACACTAATACAATCACCAAAAATTGCCTGTACTCTTATATTAATCACGATTTAAAAAATGCTTCCACTATAAATGTTAAAAGATCGAAAGTAAAATAGAAAATTGAAAAATCTCTAAGTTATATTTTACATAGTAGATTGTTATTTATTTAAGTTCAGCGGAGGAAAAAAAAGCAGAAAGCTTTTTCGAAATAACATTTTTATTTTTTCTCAGACCTATGAGAAAGAAATAATTCCCTAGCGTTTAACATATATTTTTTAGAATGCCCGAAAAAAAAATATTGTTATTCTCTTAAACTACGGCATAAATTTCTGATAAAGTCAATTTATCTTTCCTATTGCTTATAGTTACCTTTATTTCTTTACTGTTATTTTTATGATGTTTATATGCTTTTTGCAAAAGTCTTATATAGCATATATCAGTAAAAAATGTATTTAAGCAATAGGAAATGAAACAAAAAATGTTATTGTGAGTTTGGCTTCTACACGTTTAATTTGTTTATTACGTATTGTCTTAACATATTGAACACCACGAAAGTAAATTTCCAGTCATTTATTTCCTTTTTATTTTCGTTCAGTTTTATTAATCGGATACAAAAAATTTTTCCGAGCCATTGATTCAATATCTTCACAAATTCCATTCTTTTCTTTTCTCATAACATTTAACTTAAAAACATTATAAATGACAAGACGGCCAGATCCGCCGCCCCATACCTTACTGTTCTTTATATTTAGTACAGGGTTGGTCAAATTATTGGGCTCATTTCAGCAAAAATATTCTTTGTTTTAACAGTATTTGTCATTAAATTTATTCAATTAGGATTTCTGCAAATTTGGGTTGTCATCATGAAAGTTGAAGACGTACCACATACTGACATTGCAAAATGTATGAAAAGACACAACTGGTGACATTTCCATTTATGAAATCGTTGAGGGTGAATCGTTATAGGGTGATAAAATGTTGTAGAATTTTCTACATAAATATTTCTTAATTGCAGCAGCTATGGGCTTTCTCAAATTAGTGTTGAGTATGCTACCGTTATAGGGTGATAAAATGTTGTAGAATTTTCTACATAAATATTTCTTAATTGCAGCAGCTATGGGCTTTCTCCAATTAGTGTTGAGTATGCTACCGTTCCTTTCATGAGCTCCATGATTCTGCTATTGGGTACCGTTTTAATAACACCAGCTGTTAATGTTCCAGTTAGGTGTTTACTTTACAGAGTTACTAACTGTCCCGTTTTTTGTGGGGAATTTTTTACCACCAATTTTGAATTAGCTACGTGCATTGAGGACGAGGCCAAATATATAATTTAAAATGAGACTGTTTAAAAAATGTGGTGAGAAATCTCTCCTAAAAAACGGGAGAGTTGATAGCTGTGACTTTGCGTCATAGCATCCAAACTATGTGATAATCTATTCAAATGCATAGTATGTTGCAAAGAAAACATTTATGCAGATTTTTGCTTGCCCTTTTGGATAGCGTGAAAAAGATAAATTATATTATTGAAACAAATTTTTTTAAATACATAATATTGGCACAGTGGAAGTGTGATATATTTTACAGTGTATTTGATAATTAAAAGCATTGCTTGAATGTGTAAATCTTCTTTAGAAAATAAAACAAGAGTAATAGTAATGGAATTTAAAAACAAATCTTATAAAGTCATACCAGGGCGTCACTCAGAATTTGAAATGATTATTTTTAAGACTTATATTTAAAATTAATGCTGTAAAGTAAAATTCTGCGTCACAAACTTTTAAGCTGTTAAGGGTTTTTGTATGGGATATAAATTATGATAGTTACGACTAAAAATGGAAAAAGTCTAATGGCCTAAGATAAATATGCAAACTATTACAGTAACGCTTCGAAAAAGCTAGAAATAAAAAGATTGAAAATAAGATCAGAATACTTACATCTATATATATTTATCTATCACTGTTTATTCGCAACATCGCGCTATATTTACCAAGAGAAATAACGGTTGAAGCACTATCGGTATGAAATGCAGTACATCTCCCTTGCATGCGGAAGCATAAAAAGGATATTTCTTTCGCTTATAACTGCTTCCTCCGAATAGACCTTCGTAGAAATTCAAAGATATCGTAAAATGGGATGTAAATATTTGATAAAGTCAATTACTTTGCCAACTTCCCAATATTTATTTATTTCCGAATATGAATTATTAAGTAAGCCGAACTGCATAAAAGAACGCGATACAGGCAAGGTAAACATCCTACTATTGCGTTCGGATATTTAGATTTGTTTGCCGAGTGTAAATCATAAGGAGTTTTTCTTGCGTACAAAGCGTCCTTTCTCTCGTCTGCTTTCACTAAAAGTATGAGTGCTTCTATTAAATAAAATTTCGTTCTAAAAAATCACGTGGCAGTGCTAGGCTAGGTGTTTCAAGAGTTTGGATTGTGCTTCAACCATCTAAAAAACGTAGGCGGGATGAAAATAAAAGTTAATAAAGATGCGTGTCTCTCTTTGATGCAAGTAAAGGTAGTCAGTAAATTTGAATGTTTATTTTTCAAGTAATAAACATTACGTATTTATATCGCCGTTGTTATACGCAGGGTGCCCCAAAATATTAGTAACACGCTTTAATTCTTTACCTATTAGAGATAAGGGTATTAGGGAAATGTCAGTTGAAAATAATGTTCGAAATAAGGTAGGGAAAAAAGAGACGTAATATTCATTTTCAAGATGTTTTTTATATCTGTATACGACCCCCTCCCATACAAAAAAGTCACAAATAGTAGAATTTGCCCCCATACACTAAGGTGATAAACAAAATTTGAAAATTAGATCCTAAAAAGTCCCAGCAAACACAGCCCTATCGGATAAGTTTTGGGCCGACACTGGCATGCCGGCGCAGAATGTGCCGGGGCGACATCGCTCACGCGGTACCGAAAACGACAAAATTGCGTCCGCCTGGGCGTGTGTCGGGCCGAAAGGATGGGGTGGTTCTGGTTCGGTGTCGGCAAAAACGATAACGGCGTCGGCCCAGCCCTGTGCCACTTTTGAACCAAAACCATTACGTTTTTGGTGTGGTATCGGCAACGACAAAATATCGAAAACCGGCCAGCACCTTATTGATTCCCAAAATACCCTAATTAGCTCCGTAGTTAGTTCTCTAAGTATTAATCAACAAATTAAAGAAATAATAATTATTATTATATAAATGACTTTACACCACTAGGACTAAATTTATTAAAAATACCTAATTAGCAAATTATTTTGTTTTTAAGAAAATATTTGATGAATTTAAGAAGGAAAGCTCTTTTTAAAATTAACCGTATTACTTTTTTATGCATCAACCAATGGTTTTATTTTTTTAAACGTGTTACTATATGTTTATCAGACCATATACATTTTTTAAACAACATATTAGGCTCAACTAGACAATGTTCCTTTTTCTCTTCCAAAAATTTTTTAGAAGCCAAGAAAATTTATAATTTTCTAGAACCAAAGATTATAAATAAACATTCATGCAATGCTAAAAAAAGAGAGAAAAAAATATTAATGTTATACAACATGCTTTTTTAAAAAATATTTTAATTTATTTTTTTGTTAAGTTATGTCATAATACAAAATAAAGTTGACTTTTGATTTTATATATATTGTTTTAAAGAAGAATGTAAACAACATACGTTAAAAGAAATTAAAATATTGGCTGATTCTACAAATAAACGGTTAATTTCATAAAAACGTTTTCTCTTCAAAATAATTAAACATTTTAATATACAAACAAATTATTTTGTTTATACTTAATAACTAAGTATTTTGTATATATTTCAAAATTAGCCCCAGTGATGTAAAGTAATTTATATAATAATAATAATTATTTTTAATAGGTTGATTAGTGCTAAACTATATATGAAACTAATAAGTATTAATAAAACCATGTTTATTATTAGAAGATACTTACTTTAAGTAAATATTTTATATATTACTGAATTTTCATAGGATTATCCTTTAGTAGAAGAAAGGAACTTTCTATAACAGAATATACTTATTTTTTTCTGTTGTTTTGAGTAATATGAAATTAAGTAAAGTAAATAGACACATTTTTCAATGCAGTATGTAAGTTATTTATTAAAAATACCGTCCTGCTTGTTTATTAATAGTTTCCAAGTTTGCTTACTTGAATTATAAATTTCATTTTCGCATTATTTAGAAATAATTAGCAGTTTTGAACTACATCTTATTTTAGTAGTCCCTGAGATAACATAAAAAAATCTAGCTAAGAAAAAATACAAATTCTTAATATATACTTAAAAATCAACTTACCCCTTTTTAACTGTCGTGAGAACTTAGCAAAATGAAAACCAAAAAGCACTAACCACATTTAGACAACTTTAAAATTTTTGTCTAGTTGAGGTTAATACCAGTTAGTCTTTAGAAAAAAATCACAGTTTATCCAGAGAAAACTACAGCAAAGTCCGATCTAACTGACGTAAGAACTTAGCCTATTTAAAACTAAAAAGCACTAACCACATTCAGACTATTTTAAAATTTTTGTCTAGCTGCAGTCAGTGCCATTTAGTCTAGGAAAAAAAATCGCAATTTATCCAGAGAAAAATGCAGCAAACTCCTTTCATTGCTCAGAGAAAACTCAAAATCCACGTTACTGAAAAGTTTACGTTGCGAGATGATTTCTGTTACAGCCTTGGAATGGAATGGACAAGCAAACGAAAAAAAAAAAAAAAAACCACCAACTTCCGCTCTTCGATTGACCATATGAATAGGGACCGATATAATAGGAAAGGTCCATTTCGTCTTCCTGTGTAATACTGTGGTTCCTACAAGGGGTGGAAAGCTCTTAGGAATGCACTCGTCCCCCTCACCCCCCCCACTTCGCCTGCGCTACATGTTGTGTACGCGGACACGTGGTAATTGGAAAAGAAAGTCCGAGAGATTTTAGCTTTTAAATTATTTACTTTAAATTAGATCGCGTGGAAAAAAATAAAACAAATTAGTGTTATTCTACTGCAAAATAGTTTATACTTCAATATCTGCAATGAATTAATCAATTAATTTTTAGAAAGATAAAGTACTATAATCAGCAAAAAATGGTTACTTTTATTCATTTTTAAGGAGATAAGAGCATTAAATTTTTTTTAATTTGTAACAGCATTTTACAATGCTGTAGCAAAACATGATTTTGGCGTAATTTTTACTATTATTTTATTTGAACAGAAACATGACAAACAAGTTGTTCAAATAAATGCTATTAAATTAATTATTCATAGTGATAATTTTAAAATGAAACTATTATAATTTTTTTCAATTTATAATTATTCAGTATAGTGAATTAAAACTTTTATTTATTTATTTAATTTTATTATTATTATTTTTTTAACAACAGCAGCTAATGTATTATAAAAAAAATTCCTTAACTATAAATTATACTGATATTTTTTATTTTTATGGAAATACGAATGAAAAGGTATTTTTTCTACTATTTTAATCCAATTTAATTTCAGAAAGTTTTGTTGTTTTGTGTTTTTTGTAAGGCAAAAACACAGGAGTTAAGCCTTAGGGCGTCGGTGCCCTGAGCGGAAGAAGGCTTCTAGCGTTTGTTCCAATATATAAAACAATTAATAAGCAATTGGGGTTGAACAGTAATTATAATAATTATTTGTTCCCTAATTTTATAAAAATCAACCATATTTCCTTCATTTTATAAATATTAGATAATGTTTTGAATTTATATAAAATTTATAAGATATCCCCAATTTTTGTTCCAGAATTGGGGATACAACGGTGATTTGTCCTCAATTCTATGTTCAAAAATCTGGTTAATTTATATAACTCATATTCACATTACATCTGGAGAAAATCACCCAACATCCAAACTGTAAATTGACAGATGCTCGGTAGACCTGAACCCTGGACCTTCACACTTGAACCAGCGGCGGATCCAGAAAAAAAAATTCTGGAGGGTGCGCAAGACAATTTTTGTTACATTCTCTTATTGAATGACTTGAATTTACAAAACAAGTCAATGCTCTATAGTGTAAACTTCATTCGTCTGGGGGGGGGGGGGGCTCTGGATCCGCCAATGACTTCAACCATATTCGGTGTCTTATCCACTCGGCCATGGTGGGCTCCTTTTGTGAACTTTTAAAATGCAGCGTTTAATGTTATGCATTGTATGTATTTTATTTTTAATTAATTAATTAATTTTATTATTTTTTTTAAATTAGAAGTACTTAACAACTATCACTTTATATAAAATGAAAATTATAGTCATATAATTATTTCAGAGTTGTGAATAACTAGACAGAAACTGCCCCAATTGAGGGGTGGGGGTGGGCGCTTAGAAACCCCTTCAATACTAAGTCATAAAAAACTGGTTAACTTATCTAACGCATATTAACAATACATCCTGGAGAAAATCACCAACATCTAAACTGTAGATTGACAGATGCGCGGTAGACCAGAACGCTGGACAGGACCTCAGGTAAATTAACCAGATAGAATGATTGCCCCCTTTCCCTCCTTTTTTTCGCATGTGAAGGAGGCACTTGAATCCAACGGACTCAAAACATTGTAAAGTAGTAAGTATTGAAATCATAAATTAAAAAGAATTATTATAACAATATATATGTGCTGCTTGTGCTGGCTTTATACCGTTCAGTTTAGAAATTACACTTCTGGACCGATATCGGTTTGACGTTTGGTGCAGTACATCGCCAAAATCACATGTTAACCCTAAAAGGCTAACCGCTATCGGACCGTTGCATGCCCGAAATCAACTTTTATTTGCCTACGCCAAATCGTTTTGCCAGCACAGAACCGACACCGTCCCAATTACCATTATGCCAATGCCGACATCGAAACGGTACTGCCGATGACGGCCCATCCCTAACCCGATACGGCTGTGTTTGCTGGGATGTAGTATGAGCATCTTTGCAGAGTTAAAGTACTATTAATGCTCTGATGCAGTGAAAATCTCGTCGATAAGATGCTCTTTACACATACGAAATATAATAATACTTGACTCTAGCAATGCAACATCCGAATTCACCCAGCAAACACAGCCCTATCGGATAAGTTTTGGGCCGACACTGGCATGCCGGCGCAGAATGTGCCGGGGCGACATCGCTCACGCGGTACCGAAAACGACAAAATTGCGTCCGCCTGGGCGTGTGTCGGGCCGAAAGGATGGGGTGGTTCTGGTTCGGTGTCGGCAAAAACGATAACGGCGTCGGCCCAGCCCTGTGCCACTTTTGAACCAAAACCATTACGTTTTTGGTGTGGTATCGGCAACGACAAAATATCGAAAACCGGCCAGCACCTTATTGATTCCCAAAATACCCTAATTAGCTCCGTAGTTAGTTCTCTAAAGTATTAATCAACAAATTAAAGAAATAATAATTATTATTATATAAATGACTTTACACCACTAGGACTAAATTTATTAAAAATACCTAATTGGCAAATTATTTTGTTTTTAAGAAAATATTTGATGAATTTAAGAAGGAAAGCTCTTTTTAAAATTAACCGTATTATTTTTTTATGCATCAACCAATGGTTTTTATTTTTTTAAACGTGTTACTATATGTTTATCAGACCATATACATTTTTTAAACAACATATTAGGCTCAACTAGACAATGTTCCTTTTTCTCTTCCAAAAATTTTTTAGAAGCCAAGAAAATTTATAATTTTCTAGAACCAAAGATTATAAATAAACATTCATGCAATGCTAAAAAAAGAGAGAAAAAAATATTAAAGTTATACAACATGCTTTTTTAAAAAATATTTTAATTTATTTTTTTGTTAAGTTATGTCATAATACAAAATAAAGTTGACTTTTGATTTTATATATATTGTTTTAAAGAAGAATGTAAACAACATACGTTAAAAGAAATTAAAATATTGGCTGATTCTACAAATAAACGGTTAATTTCATAAAAACGTTTTCTCTTCAAAATAATTAAACATTTTCATATACAAACAAATTATTTTGTTTATACTTAATAACTAAGTATTTTGTATATTTCAAAATTAGCCCCAGTGATGTAAAGTAATTTATATAATAAAAATAATTATTTTTAATAGGTTGATTAGTGCTAAACTATATATGAAACCAATAAGTATTAATAAAACCATGTTTATTATTAGAAGATACTTACTTTAAGTAAATATTTTATATATTACTGAATTTTCATAGGATTATCCTTTAGTAGAAGAAAGGAACTTTCTATAACAGAATATACTTATTTTTTTCTGTTGTTTTGAGTAATATGAAATTAAGTACTTAAGTAAATAGACACATTTTTCAATGCAGTATGTAAGTTATTTATTAAAAATACCGTCCTGCTTGTTTATTAATAGTTTCCAAGTTTGCTTACTTGAATTATAAATTTCATTTTCGCATTATTTAGAAATAATTAGCAGTTTTGAACTACATCTTATTTTAGTAGTCCCTGAGATAACATAAAAAAATCTAGCTAAGAAAAAATACAAATTCTTAATATATACTTAAAAATCAACTTACCCCTTTTTAACTGTCGTGAGAACTTAGCAAAATGAAAACCAAAAAGCACTAACCACATTTAGACAACTTTAAAATTTTTGTCTAGTTGAGGTTAATACCAGTTAGTCTTTAGAAAAAAATCACAGTTTATCCAGAGAAAACTACAGCAAAGTCCGATCTAACTGACGTAAGAACTTAGCCTATTTAAAACTAAAAAGCACTAACCACATTCAGACTATTTTAAAATTTTTGTCTAGCTGCAGTCAGTGCCATTTAGTCTAGGAAAAAAAAAATCGCAATTTATCCAGAGAAAAATGCAGCAATCTCCCATCTTCATTGCTCTGAGAAAACTCAAAATCCACGTTACTGAAAAGTTTACGTTGCGAGATGATTTCTGTTACAGCCTTGGAATGGAATGGACAAGCAAACGAAAAAAAAAAAAAAAAAAAAACCACCAACTTCCGCTCTTCGATTGACCATGAATAGGGACCCAATATAATAGGAAAGGTCCATTTCGTCTTCCTGCGTAATACTGTGGTTCCTACAAGGGGTGGAAAGCTCTTAGGAATGCACTCGTCCCCCTCACCCCCCCCCCCACTGCGCCTGTGCTACATGTTATGTGTACGCGGACACGGCGGGTAGTTGGAAAAGAAAGTCCGAGGGATTTTAGCTTTTAAATTATTTACTTTAAATTAGATCGCGTGGAAAAAAATAAAACAAATTAGTGTTATTCTACTGCAAAATAGTTTATACTTCAATATCTGCAATGAATTAATCAATTAATTTTTAGAAAGATAAAGTACTATAATCAGCAAAAAATGGTTACTTTTATTCATTTTTAAGGAGATAAGAGCATTAAATTTTTTTAATTTGTAACAGCATTTTACAATGCTGTAGCAAAACATGATTTTGGCGTAATTTTTACTATTATTTTATTTGAACAGAAACATGACAAACAAGTTGTTCAAATAAATGCTATTAAATTAATTATTCATAGTGATAATTTTAAAATGAAACTATTATTATTTTTTTCAATTTATAATTATTCAGTATAGTGAATTAAAACTTTCATTTATTTATTTAATTTTATTATTATTATTTTTTTAACAACAGCAGCTAATGTATTATAAAAAAAAATTCCTTAACTATAAATTATACTGATATTTTTTATTTTTATGGAAATACGAATGAAAAGGTATTTTTTCTACTATTTTAATCCAATTTAATTTCAGAAAGTTTTGTTGTTTTGTGTTTTTTGTAAGGCAAAAACACAGGAGTTAAGCCTTAGGGCGTCGGTGCCCTGAGCGGAAGAAGGCTTCTAGCGTTTGTTCCAATATATAAAACAATTAATAAGCAATAAAATTGGGGTTGAACAGTAATTATAATCATTATTTGTTCCCTAATTTTATAAAAATCAACCATATTTCCTTCATTTTATAAATATTAGATAATGTTTTGAATTTATATAAAATTTATAAAATATCCCCAATTTTTGTTCCAGAATTGGGGATACAACGGTGATTTGTCCTCAATTCTATGTTCAAAAATCTGGTTAATTTATATAACTCATATTCACATTACATCTGGAGAAAATCACCCAACATCCAAACTGTAAATTGACAGATGCTCGGTAGACCTGAACCCTGGACCTTCACACTTGAACCAGCGGCGGATCCAGAAAAAAAAATTCTGGAGGGTGCGCAAGACAATTTTTGTTACATTCTCTTATAGAATGACTTGAATTTACAAAACAAGTCAATGCTCTATAGTGTAAACTTCCTTCGTCTGGGGGGGGGGGGGGCTCTGGATCCGCCAATGACTTCAACCATATTCGGTGTCTTATCCACTCGGCCATGGTGGGCTCCTTTTGTGAACTTTTAAAATGCAGCGTTTAATGTTATGCATTGTATGTATTTTATTTTTAATTAATTAAATTAATTTTATTATTATTTTTAAATTAGAAGTACTTAACAACTATCACTTTATATAAAATGAAAATTATAGTCATATAATTATTTCAGAGTTGTGAATAACTAGACAGAAACTGCCCCAATTGAGGGGTGGGGGTGGGCGCTTAGAAACCCCTTCAATACTAAGTCATAAAAAACTGGTTAACTTATCTAACGCATATTAACAATACATCTGGAGAAAATCACCAACATCTAAACTGTAGATTGACAGATGCGCGGTAGACCAGAACGCTGGACAGGACCTCAGGTAAATTAACCAGATAGAATGATTGCCCCCTTTCCCTCCTTTTTTTCGCATGTGAAGGAGGCACTTGAATCCAACGGACTCAAAACATTGTAAATAGTAACTATTGAAATCATAAATTAAAAAGAATTATTATAACAATATATATGTGCTGCTTGTGCTGGCTTTATACCGTTGAGTTTAGAAATTACACTTCTGGGCCGATATCGGTTTACGTGCGGTACATCGCCGAAATCGCATGTTAACCCTAAAAGACTTGCCGCAATCGGACCGATGCATGCCCGAAATCACCTTTCTTTTGCCTACGACAACGCATTTTGCCGACACAGAACCGACACCGCTCCAGTTACCATCATGCCAATGCCGACATCGAAACGGCACTGCCGATGTCGGCCCATCCCTTACCCGATACGGCTGTGTTTGCTGGGCTATGTTTAAAGATATCTCTAGGGCGTTTTATAATGAAAGCTTTTAATTTCGTCACCACCTCATTAGTATATAGGACACATTTTAGTAATCGGGATTTTTTTTTTTTTTTTTTTTTTGTACGGGGCGTCATATACAAATTAAAAAAGTGTAAGTTTTTTCTAAACTAACAAGAGAAACTTTTTCTTAGCGTAGTCTTTTTTCCTACCTTATTTTGGACTTTTTCCCAATTTGAATTTCCCACTTATCTCTAATAGGTTAAGAATTACAGCGCGTTACCAACTCTTGGGACACCCTGTGTATTCGCATGAAAAATTGTGTTGTCTAATAAATACTATATGTATTGTTTACAGTCACTTTTTCGTTGTATTTTTCTCCTCTCAGCGTTAACAGAGTAAATGATGGTAAATTTTTCTTGCCTCACTGTGGATTATACTTATAAAGGATATCCCTATACTTATAATTTGAGATATTTTATGGATTTTTCGTATTTTGCATCAATTTTTTTTTACTTGATGGATGGTATTATTGGATGGTATTTATGGATTTCTCTTCAGTATTGTCAGGTTTGGCTGGGTTATGTTTATACTACCTTTTTACAGTCATGGATCAGAGCTATTTTTTCGCTCATTTATTGCTAAGTTGATGGTTTGTTCAATAAATGCGCTTTAAGCCTCTCAGTCGTCCCAAATGCCGACAGAGCATTTATATAAAAGAAATCCAATATTGCCATTCTCCTTCCATTGTAGATGTATGGCTGTATGGTTCTTTTGCGTTCCTACATCTCTATCCTTATTTTTTTCTTTTAGTGTATTATTTTTAGTGTATTTAGTCTTTCTCTCTATATATATCCTAAGATCTTCTCCCTTTAACGTATACGGTCAGCAGTAGTAGAGAGGTTGTCACCCTCCCAAATGCTGGCCAAGGTAGCTGATGCTTGACTTTCGGTCTCCTGGTAGAAACCAAGCTTTAACCGACTAGGCCACTGGGCAGCTGTCTGCCAAATATATACTTTGAAACTGTGCATTTGTCTGCAGTGCATACTTCGAGATTTTCGAATTGCCTGAATTTAGAAGCATACCTAGAAAACAAAGTGTGTCACAATTCCCTCCCGGGTTTGGAAGGCTTATAAATAAATTGTATTACCAATACAGCAACAAAGTTGACTTTGTTGGATAAAGAAATGTAACAAGTTTCATAAATGTTCAATATGGGACCATTCGTGATGCGGCAGCTATCAAGTCTAAAATCAAGTTCTTCCCTCCCCACACTCTCTTTAACATGTCTCAATCCCTAGTAGCAAATGCGGTTGTGTTCCTTTGTCATTAATCTTGTAAATCAAGTGGCATAGGAGGCGCGAACACACGATCTTTTACGTAACCTCATAAAAAAGAATCGCATGAAGTTAGGTCCGAAGAGAAAGGTGGCCACAGAAGGGGGCGATTGTCGTTGTCAGAGCGTCAACCAATCCCAAGATAAGGAAGCTCGTTTTTCGTGAAACAAAACTTGCAATGTTTCTTTCTCCAGCAAAGTCAACTTTGTTTGTTGTACTGGTAATATATATTATTTTTAATAAGCCTTCCAAACCCGGGAAGGGAATTTTGATACACCCTGTAATTTACAAGTGGCGTGAACAGAACACATAACTTAAGAAAAAAAAGTTGAAATCTGTAAATTAATTCAAAAATTCGTAAACAGCACAAGTAAAAATATACTTAGCAAGACGATCGTTTCTGGTGCTACGAATGTGCTACCCTTATGTTATATTCTTCCACTAGGTAAAAATTTACACAACTAGGAACAGAAAATATAATAAGTTTATTCTCGCTTTAAAATATTTCGTATCTTTACACTTTTGGAGATACTTTGCACTATATTTCCATAGCACATGCGGCAACGGGGTCTGGTCTTTCAAATTTCCTGAGATGCGCATGCACACAACGTGCGTTTAGCCAACGACTCCTAGATATAAATTGCCTTACAACTTTTACTTCACCAAGCTTTGTCGTCATCTTTAGGTATGTGTTTAAAAATTTTATTTTCTCAAACTGAAACTATTAAAAATTTCTGGCGAATTTACCGATAAATAGCAATATTTTAATAATTTCAGATAAAATATATAATATTACGACAAATGGCAGTTTTTATCAATGACTAATTAGATAATATAATAAGTAGTGTATAAGAAAAATATTTTAATTCTAATGTTTAGTTTTAAATATTTTCTAATATTTGTAGCTCTCACCAGAAATTTTAAATAGTTTTACTTTTGAAATTAAGGATGTGATGTTTGCGTTCTCGTAGGCCTAGTGACGACCTCAAAATTTAATACCGTAGGAGATGTCGGCTCAGCACGCTGGACCATTAGCTACAACCGACCGACATTCGACAGCGTTATCGTGGGTTTAACGATTTTTATCTTCCAATTTTTATGCATTCCTTTCACCTTTTATCCCTATTTATCAATATGTTTCGAATTTCTTAGAAATGACATAAATCTATTGTCATGGAGAATGAATAATGAATTGCTTTGCGAAATCACATCCAGAATCAAAAGAGTATTTGGCAGTCCGACGCACCTGGACAGCCATTCCCGAAATATGCACCTCTATGAATTGTCTCAAGATATTCTGAAAGATTTACAGTTCCGAAAAAGCTGCAATATCTCTTGCAATGCGAACGTGACCCATGTCCCATAAAATCATGAGAGAAATTCAAGAAATTTTTCATACCTTCTAAAAATACTTTCCAAGCTTCCAAAGTGGATGGGGAAAACATATTTTCTGCTTATGTACTTTTGAAGAAAAATGCTCAAATAGAGAAAGTTGTATATATGCGTGTGTAAATGCACATACAGGGTGTCCCGAAAAGTGGTAACGGGCTTTAGTTATTTATCTATTAGAGATAAGAGGGCAGTGTAAATTGAAAAAATGTTCAAAATAAAGTCGGAAGTAATACTCCGTTAAGAAAAAAATCTTCTTTCTTTCATTTTCAAAAAGTTACACCTTTTAAATTTGTATACGACCCCCGTACGGAAACATTTCCAATATGTAAAATGTGATCCATACACTCATGAGGGGTCATACAAAATTTGAGAATCACATTCTTAAAAGTATCAGAGAATGAATATAAATATAACGCTGACTTGAACCATTTTTCAATGGCTCTCGAAAGAAAAAAATCGCGTCGAATGATCGCATTTCAAGGGTAGTACAGAAATTACGAAGGAATCCTTTCGCCACTCTAGCAATAAACGTTTACGTTCAAAATCATGCATAGCCCCCAGATCACCTTTCTTTAAAGATATCTCTGCGACGTAGAATGATGAAAAGCTGACATTTGGCCTGTTTTTGTAAACAGTAATTATATATATATATATATATATATATATATATATATATATATATAAATATATATGTGAAATTCTTGCTATATTATACAACACTCACGAATGCCTAAATATCAATTTCAGTGTATACATACCAGGTGTCTCTGCATCTGCTAAAAGTAAATGCGTAGTGAGCTTGTGCAGCTCCAGACAGTTTGAAAGATGTGTTGCCAATCGTGCAAATAAAATAACATTCAAAACAGATACAATAGCATTAACTCCTTA
>JAWZYV010019415.1:0-24938 GCA_038373885.1 Cheiracanthium punctorium
GAGCGCCATCTGGCCGACAAATTTGCCTCGGCGATCGCCTTACGATCCAGTGCGCGCTAACGGTGCTCGTCCGACGGCAGCTGCCTCCCGCAAAGTCCGAGAAGTGCGCGTCGGGCCCCTCGAGGCCGAGCGGGGCGAGGCGCGGACTCGCCGACGACGCAATTCGAGGACTTAGCGAGAGGGAAATGCCGGAGTTGCTCTCGGCTACATCTTGCAAGTCAGTGGAGGTGGCTGAAGACGTCGACAATCCGGAAAAAAGGTTTCGATTGCCGCCCTTCGCGTGGAACAGCGATCTGACCCTTCCGAGACTCGCCCGCGATCGCGCCAAAATGGACTCGGTCTTGGCGAAAATCCTTCGTGAAAATGGCTCGCGAGTCGCAGCGTGTTCAGAGTATTGGAGCGCAAGTGAAGTAGACGCACGGCTTTGCTTTCCCTGCTCTTCCGTCAGCTTTGTTCCGTTTTCTTGGGGTCACCTTCACGCTAGCAGGAAATTGTCCTGGCCCTCTTAGACATCCGGAAAATCCAGACGCATACAAGAGTCGAGTTTTCCTTCAAACTGCTTGTACGCATCGGAATATCCAGGCAGGAAGTGCAGGCGAGGAAGGAGTTCGAGGTTCTGAAAGAATAAAAAAAACACAAATGAGTAGATAGCTTAGTTAATTGCGTGCATTGACGCCGGTCACCTGCCCCGTAAACACAAATATTTAAGGTTCTTTTAGAGCGTCCCTGCGCACAAGGTAACGAGCGCCATCTGGCCGACAAATTTGCCTCGGCGATCGCCTTACGATCCAGTGCGCGCTAACGGTGCTCGTCCGACGGCAGCTGCCTCCCGCAAAGTCCGAGAAGTGCGCGTCGGGCCCCTCGAGGCCGAGCGGGGCGAGGCGCGGACTCGCCGACGACGCAATTCGAGGACTTAGCGAGAGGGAAATGCCGGAGTTGCTCTCGGCTACATCTTGCAAGTCAGTGGAGGTGGCTGAAGACGTCGACAATCCGGAAAAAAGGTTTCGATTGCCGCCCTTCGCGTGGAACAGCGATCTGACCCTTCCGAGACTCGCCCGCGATCGCGCCAAAATGGACTCGGTCTTGGCGAAAATCCTTCGTGAAAATGGCTCGCGAGTCGCAGCGTGTTCAGAGTATTGGAGCGCAAGTGAAGTAGACGCACGGCTTTGCTTTCCCTGCTCTTCCGTCAGCTTTGTTCCGTTTTCTTGGGGTCACCTTCACGCTAGCAGGAAATTGTCCTGGCCCTCTTAGACATCCGGAAAATCCAGACGCATACAAGAGTCGAGTTTTCCTTCAAACTGCTTGTACGCATCGGAATATCCAGGCGGAAGTGCAGGCGAGGAAGGAGTTCGAGGTTCTGAAAGAATAAAAAAAACACAAATGAGTAGATAGCTTAGTTAATTGCGTGCATTGACGCCGGTCACCTGCCCCGTAAACACAAATATTTAAGGTTCTTTTAGAGCGTCCCTGCGCACAAGGTAACGAGCGCCATCTGGCCGACAAATTTGCCTCGGCGATCGCCTTACGATCCAGTGCGCGCTAACGGTGCTCGTCCGACGGCAGCTGCCTCCCGCAAAGTCCGAGAAGTGCGCGTCGGGCCCCTCGAGGCCGAGCGGGGCGAGGCGCGGACTCGCCGACGACGCAATTCGAGGACTTAGCGAGAGGGAAATGCCGGAGTTGCTCTCGGCTACATCTTGCAAGTCAGTGGAGGTGGCTGAAGACGTCGACAATCCGGAAAAAAGGTTTCGATTGCCGCCCTTCGCGTGGAACAGCGATCTGACCCTTCCGAGACTCGCCCGCGATCGCGCCAAAATGGACTCGGTCTTGGCGAAAATCCTTCGTGAAAATGGCTCGCGAGTCGCAGCGTGTTCAGAGTATTGGAGCGCAAGTGAAGTAGACGCACGGCTTTGCTTTCCCTGCTCTTCCGTCAGCTTTGTTCCGTTTTCTTGGGGTCACCTTCACGCTAGCAGGAAATTGTCCTGGCCCTCTTAGACATCCGGAAAATCCAGACGCATACAAGAGTCGAGTTTTCCTTCAAACTGCTTGTACGCATCGGAATATCCAGGCAGGAAGTGCAGGCGAGGAAGGAGTTCGAGGTTCTGAAAGAATAAAAAAAACACAAATGAGTAGATAGCTTAGTTAATTGCGTGCATTGACGCCGGTCACCTGCCCCGTAAACACAAATATTTAAGGTTCTTTTAGAGCGTCCCTGCGCACAAGGTAACGAGCGCCATCTGGCCGACAAATTTGCCTCGGCGATCGCCTTACGATCCAGTGCGCGCTAACGGTGCTCGTCCGACGGCAGCTGCCTCCCGCAAAGTCCGAGAAGTGCGCGTCGGGCCCCTCGAGGCCGAGCGGGGCGAGGCGCGGACTCGCCGACGACGCAATTCGAGGACTTAGCGAGAGGGAAATGCCGGAGTTGCTCTCGGCTACATCTTGCAAGTCAGTGGAGGTGGCTGAAGACGTCGACAATCCGGAAAAAAGGTTTCGATTGCCGCCCTTCGCGTGGAACAGCGATCTGACCCTTCCGAGACTCGCCCGCGATCGCGCCAAAATGGACTCGGTCTTGGCGAAAATCCTTCGTGAAAATGGCTCGCGAGTCGCAGCGTGTTCAGAGTATTGGAGCGCAAGTGAAGTAGACGCACGGCTTTGCTTTCCCTGCTCTTCCGTCAGCTTTGTTCCGTTTTCTTGGGGTCACCTTCACGCTAGCAGGAAATTGTCCTGGCCCTCTTAGACATCCGGAAAATCCAGACGCATACAAGAGTCGAGTTTTCCTTCAAACTGCTTGTACGCATCGGAATATCCAGGCAGGAAGTGCAGGCGAGGAGGAGTTCGAGGTTCTGAAAGAATAAAAAAAACACAAATGAGTAGATAGCTTAGTTAATTGCGTGCATTGACGCCGGTCACCTGCCCCGTAAACACAAATATTTAAGGTTCTTTTAGAGCGTCCCTGCGCACAAGGTAACGAGCGCCATCTGGCCGACAAATTTGCCTCGGCGATCGCCTTACGATCCAGTGCGCGCTAACGGTGCTCGTCCGACGGCAGCTGCCTCCCGCAAAGTCCGAGAAGTGCGCGTCGGGCCCCTCGAGGCCGAGCGGGGCGAGGCGCGGACTCGCCGACGACGCAATTCGAGGACTTAGCGAGAGGGAAATGCCGGAGTTGCTCTCGGCTACATCTTGCAAGTCAGTGGAGGTGGCTGAAGACGTCGACAATCCGGAAAAAAGGTTTCGATTGCCGCCCTTCGCGTGGAACAGCGATCTGACCCTTCCGAGACTCGCCCGCGATCGCGCCAAAATGGACTCGGTCTTGGCGAAAATCCTTCGTGAAAATGGCTCGCGAGTCGCAGCGTGTTCAGAGTATTGGAGCGCAAGTGAAGTAGACGCACGGCTTTGCTTTCCCTGCTCTTCCGTCAGCTTTGTTCCGTTTTCTTGGGGTCACCTTCACGCTAGCAGGAAATTGTCCTGGCCCTCTTAGACATCCGGAAAATCCAGACGCATACAAGAGTCGAGTTTTCCTTCAAACTGCTTGTACGCATCGGAATATCCAGGCAGGAAGTGCAGGCGAGGAAGGAGTTCGAGGTTCTGAAAGAATAAAAAAAACACAAATGAGTAGATAGCTTAGTTAATTGCGTGCATTGACGCCGGTCACCTGCCCCGTAAACACAAATATTTAAGGTTCTTTTAGAGCGTCCCTGCGCACAAGGTAACGAGCGCCATCTTGCCGACAAATTTGCCTCGGCGATCGCCTTACGATCCAGTGCGCGCTAACGGTGCTCGTCCGACGGCAGCTGCCTCCCGCAAAGTCCGAGAAGTGCGCGTCGGGCCCCTCGAGGCCGAGCGGGGCGAGGCGCGGACTCGCCGACGACGCAATTCGAGGACTTAGCGAGAGGGAAATGCCGGAGTTGCTCTCGGCTACATCTTGCAAGTCAGTGGAGGTGGCTGAAGACGTCGACAATCCGGAAAAAAGGTTTCGATTGCCGCCCTTCGCGTGGAACAGCGATCTGACCCTTCCGAGACTCGCCCGCGATCGCGCCAAAATGGACTCGGTCTTGGCGAAAATCCTTCGTGAAAATGGCTCGCGAGTCGCAGCGTGTTCAGAGTATTGGAGCGCAAGTGAAGTAGACGCACGGCTTTGCTTTCCCTGCTCTTCCGTCAGCTTTGTTCCGTTTTCTTGGGGTCACCTTCACGCTAGCAGGAAATTGTCCTGGCCCTCTTAGACATCCGGAAAATCCAGACGCATACAAGAGTCGAGTTTTCCTTCAAACTGCTTGTACGCATCGGAATATCCAGGCAGGAAGTGCAGGCGAGGAAGGAGTTCGAGGTTCTGAAAGAATAAAAAAAACACAAATGAGTAGATAGCTTAGTTAATTGCGTGCATTGACGCCGGTCACCTGCCCCGTAAACACAAATATTTAAGGTTCTTTTAGAGCGTCCCTGCGCACAAGGTAACGAGCGCCATCTGGCCGACAAATTTGCCTCGGCGATCGCCTTACGATCCAGTGCGCGCTAACGGTGCTCGTCCGACGGCAGCTGCCTCCCGCAAAGTCCGAGAAGTGCGCGTCGGGCCCCTCGAGGCCGAGCGGGGCGAGGCGCGGACTCGCCGACGACGCAATTCGAGGACTTAGCGAGAGGGAAATGCCGGAGTTGCTCTCGGCTACATCTTGCAAGTCAGTGGAGGTGGCTGAAGACGTCGACAATCCGGAAAAAAGGTTTCGATTGCCGCCCTTCGCGTGGAACAGCGATCTGACCCTTCCGAGACTCGCCCGCGATCGCGCCAAAATGGACTCGGTCTTGGCGAAAATCCTTCGTGAAAATGGCTCGCGAGTCGCAGCGTGTTCAGAGTATTGGAGCGCAAGTGAAGTAGACGCACGGCTTTGCTTTCCCTGCTCTTCCGTCAGCTTTGTTCCGTTTTCTTGGGGTCACCTTCACGCTAGCAGGAAATTGTCCTGGCCCTCTTAGACATCCGGAAAATCCAGACGCATACAAGAGTCGAGTTTTCCTTCAAACTGCTTGTACGCATCGGAATATCCAGGCAGGAAGTGCAGGCGAGGAAGGAGTTCGAGGTTCTGAAAGAATAAAAAAAAACACAAATGAGTAGATAGCTTAGTTAATTGCGTGCATTGACGCCGGTCACCTGCCCCGTAAACACAAATATTTAAGGTTCTTTTAGAGCGTCCCTGCGCACAAGGTAACGAGCGCCATCTGGCCGACAAATTTGCCTCGGCGATCGCCTTACGATCCAGTGCGCGCTAACGGTGCTCGTCCGACGGCAGCTGCCTCCCGCAAAGTCCGAGAAGTGCGCGTCGGGCCCCTCGAGGCCGAGCGGGGCGAGGCGCGGACTCGCCGACGACGCAATTCGAGGACTTAGCGAGAGGGAAATGCCGGAGTTGCTCTCGGCTACATCTTGCAAGTCAGTGGAGGTGGCTGAAGACGTCGACAATCCGGAAAAAAGGTTTCGATTGCCGCCCTTCGCGTGGAACAGCGATCTGACCCTTCCGAGACTCGCCCGCGATCGCGCCAAAATGGACTCGGTCTTGGCGAAAATCCTTCGTGAAAATGGCTCGCGAGTCGCAGCGTGTTCAGAGTATTGGAGCGCAAGTGAAGTAGACGCACGGCTTTGCTTTCCCTGCTCTTCCGTCAGCTTTGTTCCGTTTTCTTGGGGTCACCTTCACGCTAGCAGGAAATTGTCCTGGCCCTCTTAGACATCCGGAAAATCCAGACGCATACAAGAGTCGAGTTTTCCTTCAAACTGCTTGTACGCATCGGAATATCCAGGCAGGAAGTGCAGGCGAGGAAGGAGTTCGAGGTTCTGAAAGAATAAAAAAAACACAAATGAGTAGATAGCTTAGTTAATTGCGTGCATTGACGCCGGTCACCTGCCCCGTAAACACAAATATTTAAGGTTCTTTTAGAGCGTCCCTGCGCACAAGGTAACGAGCGCCATCTGGCCGACAAATTTGCCTCGGCGATCGCCTTACGATCCAGTGCGCGCTAACGGTGCTCGTCCGACGGCAGCTGCCTCCCGCAAAGTCCGAGAAGTGCGCGTCGGGCCCCTCGAGGCCGAGCGGGGCGAGGCGCGGACTCGCCGACGACGCAATTCGAGGACTTAGCGAGAGGGAAATGCCGGAGTTGCTCTCGGCTACATCTTGCAAGTCAGTGGAGGTGGCTGAAGACGTCGACAATCCGGAAAAAAGGTTTCGATTGCCGCCCTTCGCGTGGAACAGCGATCTGACCCTTCCGAGACTCGCCCGCGATCGCGCCAAAATGGACTCGGTCTTGGCGAAAATCCTTCGTGAAAATGGCTCGCGAGTCGCAGCGTGTTCAGAGTATTGGAGCGCAAGTGAAGTAGACGCACGGCTTTGCTTTCCCTGCTCTTCCGTCAGCTTTGTTCCGTTTTCTTGGGGTCACCTTCACGCTAGCAGGAAATTGTCCTGGCCCTCTTAGACATCCGGAAAATCCAGACGCATACAAGAGTCGAGTTTTCCTTCAAACTGCTTGTACGCATCGGAATATCCAGGCAGAAGTGCAGGCGAGGAAGGAGTTCGAGGTTCTGAAAGAATAAAAAAAACACAAATGAGTAGATAGCTTAGTTAATTGCGTGCATTGACGCCGGTCACCTGCCCCGTAAACACAAATATTTAAGGTTCTTTTAGAGCGTCCCTGCGCACAAGGTAACGAGCGCCATCTGGCCGACAAATTTGCCTCGGCGATCGCCTTACGATCCAGTGCGCGCTAACGGTGCTCGTCCGACGGCAGCTGCCTCCCGCAAAGTCCGAGAAGTGCGCGTCGGGCCCCTCGAGGCCGAGCGGGGCGAGGCGCGGACTCGCCGACGACGCAATTCGAGGACTTAGCGAGAGGGAAATGCCGGAGTTGCTCTCGGCTACATCTTGCAAGTCAGTGGAGGTGGCTGAAGACGTCGACAATCCGGAAAAAAGGTTTCGATTGCCGCCCTTCGCGTGGAACAGCGATCTGACCCTTCCGAGACTCGCCCGCGATCGCGCCAAAATGGACTCGGTCTTGGCGAAAATCCTTCGTGAAAATGGCTCGCGAGTCGCAGCGTGTTCAGAGTATTGGAGCGCAAGTGAAGTAGACGCACGGCTTTGCTTTCCCTGCTCTTCCGTCAGCTTTGTTCCGTTTTCTTGGGGTCACCTTCACGCTAGCAGGAAATTGTCCTGGCCCTCTTAGACATCCGGAAAATCCAGACGCATACAAGAGTCGAGTTTTCCTTCAAACTGCTTGTACGCATCGGAATATCCAGGCAGGAAGTGCAGGCGAGGAAGGAGTTCGAGGTTCTGAAAGAATAAAAAAAACACAAATGAGTAGATAGCTTAGTTAATTGCGTGCATTGACGCCGGTCACCTGCCCCGTAAACACAAATATTTAAGGTTCTTTTAGAGCGTCCCTGCGCACAAGGTAACGAGCGCCATCTGGCCGACAAATTTGCCTCGGCGATCGCCTTACGATCCAGTGCGCGCTAACGGTGCTCGTCCGACGGCAGCTGCCTCCCGCAAAGTCCGAGAAGTGCGCGTCGGGCCCCTCGAGGCCGAGCGGGGCGAGGCGCGGACTCGCCGACGACGCAATTCGAGGACTTAGCGAGAGGGAAATGCCGGAGTTGCTCTCGGCTACATCTTGCAAGTCAGTGGAGGTGGCTGAAGACGTCGACAATCCGGAAAAAAGGTTTCGATTGCCGCCCTTCGCGTGGAACAGCGATCTGACCCTTCCGAGACTCGCCCGCGATCGCGCCAAAATGGACTCGGTCTTGGCGAAAATCCTTCGTGAAAATGGCTCGCGAGTCGCAGCGTGTTCAGAGTATTGGAGCGCAAGTGAAGTAGACGCACGGCTTTGCTTTCCCTGCTCTTCCGTCAGCTTTGTTCCGTTTTCTTGGGGTCACCTTCACGCTAGCAGGAAATTGTCCTGGCCCTCTTAGACATCCGGAAAATCCAGACGCATACAAGAGTCGAGTTTTCCTTCAAACTGCTTGTACGCATCGGAATATCCAGGCAGGAAGTGCAGGCGAGGAAGGAGTTCGAGGTTCTGAAAGAATAAAAAAAACACAAATGAGTAGATAGCTTAGTTAATTGCGTGCATTGACGCCGGTCACCTGCCCCGTAAACACAAATATTTAAGGTTCTTTTAGAGCGTCCCTGCGCACAAGGTAACGAGCGCCATCTTGCCGACAAATTTGCCTCGGCGATCGCCTTACGATCCAGTGCGCGCTAACGGTGCTCGTCCGACGGCAGCTGCCTCCCGCAAAGTCCGAGAAGTGCGCGTCGGGCCCCTCGAGGCCGAGCGGGGCGAGGCGCGGACTCGCCGACGACGCAATTCGAGGACTTAGCGAGAGGGAAATGCCGGAGTTGCTCTCGGCTACATCTTGCAAGTCAGTGGAGGTGGCTGAAGACGTCGACAATCCGGAAAAAAGGTTTCGATTGCCGCCCTTCGCGTGGAACAGCGATCTGACCCTTCCGAGACTCGCCCGCGATCGCGCCAAAATGGACTCGGTCTTGGCGAAAATCCTTCGTGAAAATGGCTCGCGAGTCGCAGCGTGTTCAGAGTATTGGAGCGCAAGTGAAGTAGACGCACGGCTTTGCTTTCCCTGCTCTTCCGTCAGCTTTGTTCCGTTTTCTTGGGGTCACCTTCACGCTAGCAGGAAATTGTCCTGGCCCTCTTAGACATCCGGAAAATCCAGACGCATACAAGAGTCGAGTTTTCCTTCAAACTGCTTGTACGCATCGGAATATCCAGGCAGGAAGTGCAGCGGAAGGAGTTCGAGGTTCTGAAAGAATAAAAAAAACACAAATGAGTAGATAGCTTAGTTAATTGCGTGCATTGACGCCGGTCACCTGCCCCGTAAACACAAATATTTAAGGTTCTTTTAGAGCGTCCCTGCGCACAAGGTAACGAGCGCCATCTTGCCGACAAATTTGCCTCGGCGATCGCCTTACGATCCAGTGCGCGCTAACGGTGCTCGTCCGACGGCAGCTGCCTCCCGCAAAGTCCGAGAAGTGCGCGTCGGGCCCCTCGAGGCCGAGCGGGGCGAGGCGCGGACTCGCCGACGACGCAATTCGAGGACTTAGCGAGAGGGAAATGCCGGAGTTGCTCTCGGCTACATCTTGCAAGTCAGTGGAGGTGGCTGAAGACGTCGACAATCCGGAAAAAAGGTTTCGATTGCCGCCCTTCGCGTGGAACAGCGATCTGACCCTTCCGAGACTCGCCCGCGATCGCGCCAAAATGGACTCGGTCTTGGCGAAAATCCTTCGTGAAAATGGCTCGCGAGTCGCAGCGTGTTCAGAGTATTGGAGCGCAAGTGAAGTAGACGCACGGCTTTGCTTTCCCTGCTCTTCCGTCAGCTTTGTTCCGTTTTCTTGGGGTCACCTTCACGCTAGCAGGAAATTGTCCTGGCCCTCTTAGACATCCGGAAAATCCAGACGCATACAAGAGTCGAGTTTTCCTTCAAACTGCTTGTACGCATCGGAATATCAGGCAGAAGTGCAGGCGAGGAAGGAGTTCGAGGTTCTGAAAGAATAAAAAAAACACAAATGAGTAGATAGCTTAGTTAATTGCGTGCATTGACGCCGGTCACCTGCCCCGTAAACACAAATATTTAAGGTTCTTTTAGAGCGTCCCTGCGCACAAGGTAACGAGCGCCATCTGGCCGACAAATTTGCCTCGGCGATCGCCTTACGATCCAGTGCGCGCTAACGGTGCTCGTCCGACGGCAGCTGCCTCCCGCAAAGTCCGAGAAGTGCGCGTCGGGCCCCTCGAGGCCGAGCGGGGCGAGGCGCGGACTCGCCGACGACGCAATTCGAGGACTTAGCGAGAGGGAAATGCCGGAGTTGCTCTCGGCTACATCTTGCAAGTCAGTGGAGGTGGCTGAAGACGTCGACAATCCGGAAAAAAGGTTTCGATTGCCGCCCTTCGCGTGGAACAGCGATCTGACCCTTCCGAGACTCGCCCGCGATCGCGCCAAAATGGACTCGGTCTTGGCGAAAATCCTTCGTGAAAATGGCTCGCGAGTCGCAGCGTGTTCAGAGTATTGGAGCGCAAGTGAAGTAGACGCACGGCTTTGCTTTCCCTGCTCTTCCGTCAGCTTTGTTCCGTTTTCTTGGGGTCACCTTCACGCTAGCAGGAAATTGTCCTGGCCCTCTTAGACATCCGGAAAATCCAGACGCATACAAGAGTCGAGTTTTCCTTCAAACTGCTTGTACGCATCGGAATATCCAGGCAGGAGTGCAGCGAGAGGAGTTCGAGGTTCTGAAAGAATAAAAAAAACACAAATGAGTAGATAGCTTAGTTAATTGCGTGCATTGACGCCGGTCACCTGCCCCGTAAACACAAATATTTAAGGTTCTTTTAGAGCGTCCCTGCGCACAAGGTAACGAGCGCCATCTGGCCGACAAATTTGCCTCGGCGATCGCCTTACGATCCAGTGCGCGCTAACGGTGCTCGTCCGACGGCAGCTGCCTCCCGCAAAGTCCGAGAAGTGCGCGTCGGGCCCCTCGAGGCCGAGCGGGGCGAGGCGCGGACTCGCCGACGACGCAATTCGAGGACTTAGCGAGAGGGAAATGCCGGAGTTGCTCTCGGCTACATCTTGCAAGTCAGTGGAGGTGGCTGAAGACGTCGACAATCCGGAAAAAAGGTTTCGATTGCCGCCCTTCGCGTGGAACAGCGATCTGACCCTTCCGAGACTCGCCCGCGATCGCGCCAAAATGGACTCGGTCTTGGCGAAAATCCTTCGTGAAAATGGCTCGCGAGTCGCAGCGTGTTCAGAGTATTGGAGCGCAAGTGAAGTAGACGCACGGCTTTGCTTTCCCTGCTCTTCCGTCAGCTTTGTTCCGTTTTCTTGGGGTCACCTTCACGCTAGCAGGAAATTGTCCTGGCCCTCTTAGACATCCGGAAAATCCAGACGCATACAAGAGTCGAGTTTTCCTTCAAACTGCTTGTACGCATCGGAATATCCAGGCAGGAAGTGCAGGCGAGGAAGGAGTTCGAGGTTCTGAAAGAATAAAAAAAACACAAATGAGTAGATAGCTTAGTTAATTGCGTGCATTGACGCCGGTCACCTGCCCCGTAAACACAAATATTTAAGGTTCTTTTAGAGCGTCCCTGCGCACAAGGTAACGAGCGCCATCTGGCCGACAAATTTGCCTCGGCGATCGCCTTACGATCCAGTGCGCGCTAACGGTGCTCGTCCGACGGCAGCTGCCTCCCGCAAAGTCCGAGAAGTGCGCGTCGGGCCCCTCGAGGCCGAGCGGGGCGAGGCGCGGACTCGCCGACGACGCAATTCGAGGACTTAGCGAGAGGGAAATGCCGGAGTTGCTCTCGGCTACATCTTGCAAGTCAGTGGAGGTGGCTGAAGACGTCGACAATCCGGAAAAAAGGTTTCGATTGCCGCCCTTCGCGTGGAACAGCGATCTGACCCTTCCGAGACTCGCCCGCGATCGCGCCAAAATGGACTCGGTCTTGGCGAAAATCCTTCGTGAAAATGGCTCGCGAGTCGCAGCGTGTTCAGAGTATTGGAGCGCAAGTGAAGTAGACGCACGGCTTTGCTTTCCCTGCTCTTCCGTCAGCTTTGTTCCGTTTTCTTGGGGTCACCTTCACGCTAGCAGGAAATTGTCCTGGCCCTCTTAGACATCCGGAAAATCCAGACGCATACAAGAGTCGAGTTTTCCTTCAAACTGCTTGTACGCATCGGAATATCCAGGCAGGAAGTGCAGGCGAGGAAGGAGTTCGAGGTTCTGAAAGAATAAAAAAAACACAAATGAGTAGATAGCTTAGTTAATTGCGTGCATTGACGCCGGTCACCTGCCCCGTAAACACAAATATTTAAGGTTCTTTTAGAGCGTCCCTGCGCACAAGGTAACGAGCGCCATCTGGCCGACAAATTTGCCTCGGCGATCGCCTTACGATCCAGTGCGCGCTAACGGTGCTCGTCCGACGGCAGCTGCCTCCCGCAAAGTCCGAGAAGTGCGCGTCGGGCCCCTCGAGGCCGAGCGGGGCGAGGCGCGGACTCGCCGACGACGCAATTCGAGGACTTAGCGAGAGGGAAATGCCGGAGTTGCTCTCGGCTACATCTTGCAAGTCAGTGGAGGTGGCTGAAGACGTCGACAATCCGGAAAAAAGGTTTCGATTGCCGCCCTTCGCGTGGAACAGCGATCTGACCCTTCCGAGACTCGCCCGCGATCGCGCCAAAATGGACTCGGTCTTGGCGAAAATCCTTCGTGAAAATGGCTCGCGAGTCGCAGCGTGTTCAGAGTATTGGAGCGCAAGTGAAGTAGACGCACGGCTTTGCTTTCCCTGCTCTTCCGTCAGCTTTGTTCCGTTTTCTTGGGGTCACCTTCACGCTAGCAGGAAATTGTCCTGGCCCTCTTAGACATCCGGAAAATCCAGACGCATACAAGAGTCGAGTTTTCCTTCAAACTGCTTGTACGCATCGGAATATCCAGGCAGGAAGTGCAGGCGAGGAAGGAGTTCGAGGTTCTGAAAGAATAAAAAAAACACAAATGAGTAGATAGCTTAGTTAATTGCGTGCATTGACGCCGGTCACCTGCCCCGTAAACACAAATATTTAAGGTTCTTTTAGAGCGTCCCTGCGCACAAGGTAACGAGCGCCATCTGGCCGACAAATTTGCCTCGGCGATCGCCTTACGATCCAGTGCGCGCTAACGGTGCTCGTCCGACGGCAGCTGCCTCCCGCAAAGTCCGAGAAGTGCGCGTCGGGCCCCTCGAGGCCGAGCGGGGCGAGGCGCGGACTCGCCGACGACGCAATTCGAGGACTTAGCGAGAGGGAAATGCCGGAGTTGCTCTCGGCTACATCTTGCAAGTCAGTGGAGGTGGCTGAAGACGTCGACAATCCGGAAAAAAGGTTTCGATTGCCGCCCTTCGCGTGGAACAGCGATCTGACCCTTCCGAGACTCGCCCGCGATCGCGCCAAAATGGACTCGGTCTTGGCGAAAATCCTTCGTGAAAATGGCTCGCGAGTCGCAGCGTGTTCAGAGTATTGGAGCGCAAGTGAAGTAGACGCACGGCTTTGCTTTCCCTGCTCTTCCGTCAGCTTTGTTCCGTTTTCTTGGGGTCACCTTCACGCTAGCAGGAAATTGTCCTGGCCCTCTTAGACATCCGGAAAATCCAGACGCATACAAGAGTCGAGTTTTCCTTCAAACTGCTTGTACGCATCGGAATATCCAGGCAGGAAGTGCAGGCGAGGAAGGAGTTCGAGGTTCTGAAAGAATAAAAAAAACACAAATGAGTAGATAGCTTAGTTAATTGCGTGCATTGACGCCGGTCACCTGCCCCGTAAACACAAATATTTAAGGTTCTTTTAGAGCGTCCCTGCGCACAAGGTAACGAGCGCCATCTGGCCGACAAATTTGCCTCGGCGATCGCCTTACGATCCAGTGCGCGCTAACGGTGCTCGTCCGACGGCAGCTGCCTCCCGCAAAGTCCGAGAAGTGCGCGTCGGGCCCCTCGAGGCCGAGCGGGGCGAGGCGCGGACTCGCCGACGACGCAATTCGAGGACTTAGCGAGAGGGAAATGCCGGAGTTGCTCTCGGCTACATCTTGCAAGTCAGTGGAGGTGGCTGAAGACGTCGACAATCCGGAAAAAAGGTTTCGATTGCCGCCCTTCGCGTGGAACAGCGATCTGACCCTTCCGAGACTCGCCCGCGATCGCGCCAAAATGGACTCGGTCTTGGCGAAAATCCTTCGTGAAAATGGCTCGCGAGTCGCAGCGTGTTCAGAGTATTGGAGCGCAAGTGAAGTAGACGCACGGCTTTGCTTTCCCTGCTCTTCCGTCAGCTTTGTTCCGTTTTCTTGGGGTCACCTTCACGCTAGCAGGAAATTGTCCTGGCCCTCTTAGACATCCGGAAAATCCAGACGCATACAAGAGTCGAGTTTTCCTTCAAACTGCTTGTACGCATCGGAATATCCAGGCAGGAAGTGCAGCGAGAAGGAGTTCGAGGTTCTGAAAGAATAAAAAAAACACAAATGAGTAGATAGCTTAGTTAATTGCGTGCATTGACGCCGGTCACCTGCCCCGTAAACACAAATATTTAAGGTTCTTTTAGAGCGTCCCTGCGCACAAGGTAACGAGCGCCATCTGGCCGACAAATTTGCCTCGGCGATCGCCTTACGATCCAGTGCGCGCTAACGGTGCTCGTCCGACGGCAGCTGCCTCCCGCAAAGTCCGAGAAGTGCGCGTCGGGCCCCTCGAGGCCGAGCGGGGCGAGGCGCGGACTCGCCGACGACGCAATTCGAGGACTTAGCGAGAGGGAAATGCCGGAGTTGCTCTCGGCTACATCTTGCAAGTCAGTGGAGGTGGCTGAAGACGTCGACAATCCGGAAAAAAGGTTTCGATTGCCGCCCTTCGCGTGGAACAGCGATCTGACCCTTCCGAGACTCGCCCGCGATCGCGCCAAAATGGACTCGGTCTTGGCGAAAATCCTTCGTGAAAATGGCTCGCGAGTCGCAGCGTGTTCAGAGTATTGGAGCGCAAGTGAAGTAGACGCACGGCTTTGCTTTCCCTGCTCTTCCGTCAGCTTTGTTCCGTTTTCTTGGGGTCACCTTCACGCTAGCAGGAAATTGTCCTGGCCCTCTTAGACATCCGGAAAATCCAGACGCATACAAGAGTCGAGTTTTCCTTCAAACTGCTTGTACGCATCGGAATATCCAGGCAGAAGTGCAGGCGAGGAAGGAGTTCGAGGTTCTGAAAGAATAAAAAAAACACAAATGAGTAGATAGCTTAGTTAATTGCGTGCATTGACGCCGGTCACCTGCCCCGTAAACACAAATATTTAAGGTTCTTTTAGAGCGTCCCTGCGCACAAGGTAACGAGCGCCATCTTGCCGACAAATTTGCCTCGGCGATCGCCTTACGATCCAGTGCGCGCTAACGGTGCTCGTCCGACGGCAGCTGCCTCCCGCAAAGTCCGAGAAGTGCGCGTCGGGCCCCTCGAGGCCGAGCGGGGCGAGGCGCGGACTCGCCGACGACGCAATTCGAGGACTTAGCGAGAGGGAAATGCCGGAGTTGCTCTCGGCTACATCTTGCAAGTCAGTGGAGGTGGCTGAAGACGTCGACAATCCGGAAAAAAGGTTTCGATTGCCGCCCTTCGCGTGGAACAGCGATCTGACCCTTCCGAGACTCGCCCGCGATCGCGCCAAAATGGACTCGGTCTTGGCGAAAATCCTTCGTGAAAATGGCTCGCGAGTCGCAGCGTGTTCAGAGTATTGGAGCGCAAGTGAAGTAGACGCACGGCTTTGCTTTCCCTGCTCTTCCGTCAGCTTTGTTCCGTTTTCTTGGGGTCACCTTCACGCTAGCAGGAAATTGTCCTGGCCCTCTTAGACATCCGGAAAATCCAGACGCATACAAGAGTCGAGTTTTCCTTCAAACTGCTTGTACGCATCGGAATATCCAGGCAGGAGTGCAGGCGAGGAAGGAGTTCGAGGTTCTGAAAGAATAAAAAAAACACAAATGAGTAGATAGCTTAGTTAATTGCGTGCATTGACGCCGGTCACCTGCCCCGTAAACACAAATATTTAAGGTTCTTTTAGAGCGTCCCTGCGCACAAGGTAACGAGCGCCATCTGGCCGACAAATTTGCCTCGGCGATCGCCTTACGATCCAGTGCGCGCTAACGGTGCTCGTCCGACGGCAGCTGCCTCCCGCAAAGTCCGAGAAGTGCGCGTCGGGCCCCTCGAGGCCGAGCGGGGCGAGGCGCGGACTCGCCGACGACGCAATTCGAGGACTTAGCGAGAGGGAAATGCCGGAGTTGCTCTCGGCTACATCTTGCAAGTCAGTGGAGGTGGCTGAAGACGTCGACAATCCGGAAAAAAGGTTTCGATTGCCGCCCTTCGCGTGGAACAGCGATCTGACCCTTCCGAGACTCGCCCGCGATCGCGCCAAAATGGACTCGGTCTTGGCGAAAATCCTTCGTGAAAATGGCTCGCGAGTCGCAGCGTGTTCAGAGTATTGGAGCGCAAGTGAAGTAGACGCACGGCTTTGCTTTCCCTGCTCTTCCGTCAGCTTTGTTCCGTTTTCTTGGGGTCACCTTCACGCTAGCAGGAAATTGTCCTGGCCCTCTTAGACATCCGGAAAATCCAGACGCATACAAGAGTCGAGTTTTCCTTCAAACTGCTTGTACGCATCGGAATATCCAGGCAGGAAGTGCAGGCGAGAAGAGTTCGAGGTTCTGAAAGAATAAAAAAAACACAAATGAGTAGATAGCTTAGTTAATTGCGTGCATTGACGCCGGTCACCTGCCCCGTAAACACAAATATTTAAGGTTCTTTTAGAGCGTCCCTGCGCACAAGGTAACGAGCGCCATCTGGCCGACAAATTTGCCTCGGCGATCGCCTTACGATCCAGTGCGCGCTAACGGTGCTCGTCCGACGGCAGCTGCCTCCCGCAAAGTCCGAGAAGTGCGCGTCGGGCCCCTCGAGGCCGAGCGGGGCGAGGCGCGGACTCGCCGACGACGCAATTCGAGGACTTAGCGAGAGGGAAATGCCGGAGTTGCTCTCGGCTACATCTTGCAAGTCAGTGGAGGTGGCTGAAGACGTCGACAATCCGGAAAAAAGGTTTCGATTGCCGCCCTTCGCGTGGAACAGCGATCTGACCCTTCCGAGACTCGCCCGCGATCGCGCCAAAATGGACTCGGTCTTGGCGAAAATCCTTCGTGAAAATGGCTCGCGAGTCGCAGCGTGTTCAGAGTATTGGAGCGCAAGTGAAGTAGACGCACGGCTTTGCTTTCCCTGCTCTTCCGTCAGCTTTGTTCCGTTTTCTTGGGGTCACCTTCACGCTAGCAGGAAATTGTCCTGGCCCTCTTAGACATCCGGAAAATCCAGACGCATACAAGAGTCGAGTTTTCCTTCAAACTGCTTGTACGCATCGGAATATCCAGGCAGGAAGTGCAGGCGAGGAAGGAGTTCGAGGTTCTGAAAGAATAAAAAAAACACAAATGAGTAGATAGCTTAGTTAATTGCGTGCATTGACGCCGGTCACCTGCCCCGTAAACACAAATATTTAAGGTTCTTTTAGAGCGTCCCTGCGCACAAGGTAACGAGCGCCATCTGGCCGACAAATTTGCCTCGGCGATCGCCTTACGATCCAGTGCGCGCTAACGGTGCTCGTCCGACGGCAGCTGCCTCCCGCAAAGTCCGAGAAGTGCGCGTCGGGCCCCTCGAGGCCGAGCGGGGCGAGGCGCGGACTCGCCGACGACGCAATTCGAGGACTTAGCGAGAGGGAAATGCCGGAGTTGCTCTCGGCTACATCTTGCAAGTCAGTGGAGGTGGCTGAAGACGTCGACAATCCGGAAAAAAGGTTTCGATTGCCGCCCTTCGCGTGGAACAGCGATCTGACCCTTCCGAGACTCGCCCGCGATCGCGCCAAAATGGACTCGGTCTTGGCGAAAATCCTTCGTGAAAATGGCTCGCGAGTCGCAGCGTGTTCAGAGTATTGGAGCGCAAGTGAAGTAGACGCACGGCTTTGCTTTCCCTGCTCTTCCGTCAGCTTTGTTCCGTTTTCTTGGGGTCACCTTCACGCTAGCAGGAAATTGTCCTGGCCCTCTTAGACATCCGGAAAATCCAGACGCATACAAGAGTCGAGTTTTCCTTCAAACTGCTTGTACGCATCGGAATATCCAGGCAGAAGTGCAGCGAGGAAGGAGTTCGAGGTTCTGAAAGAATAAAAAAAACACAAATGAGTAGATAGCTTAGTTAATTGCGTGCATTGACGCCGGTCACCTGCCCCGTAAACACAAATATTTAAGGTTCTTTTAGAGCGTCCCTGCGCACAAGGTAACGAGCGCCATCTGGCCGACAAATTTGCCTCGGCGATCGCCTTACGATCCAGTGCGCGCTAACGGTGCTCGTCCGACGGCAGCTGCCTCCCGCAAAGTCCGAGAAGTGCGCGTCGGGCCCCTCGAGGCCGAGCGGGGCGAGGCGCGGACTCGCCGACGACGCAATTCGAGGACTTAGCGAGAGGGAAATGCCGGAGTTGCTCTCGGCTACATCTTGCAAGTCAGTGGAGGTGGCTGAAGACGTCGACAATCCGGAAAAAAGGTTTCGATTGCCGCCCTTCGCGTGGAACAGCGATCTGACCCTTCCGAGACTCGCCCGCGATCGCGCCAAAATGGACTCGGTCTTGGCGAAAATCCTTCGTGAAAATGGCTCGCGAGTCGCAGCGTGTTCAGAGTATTGGAGCGCAAGTGAAGTAGACGCACGGCTTTGCTTTCCCTGCTCTTCCGTCAGCTTTGTTCCGTTTTCTTGGGGTCACCTTCACGCTAGCAGGAAATTGTCCTGGCCCTCTTAGACATCCGGAAAATCCAGACGCATACAAGAGTCGAGTTTTCCTTCAAACTGCTTGTACGCATCGGAATATCCAGGCAGAAGTGCAGCGAGGAAGGAGTTCGAGGTTCTGAAAGAATAAAAAAAAACACAAATGAGTAGATAGCTTAGTTAATTGCGTGCATTGACGCCGGTCACCTGCCCCGTAAACACAAATATTTAAGGTTCTTTTAGAGCGTCCCTGCGCACAAGGTAACGAGCGCCATCTTGCCGACAAATTTGCCTCGGCGATCGCCTTACGATCCAGTGCGCGCTAACGGTGCTCGTCCGACGGCAGCTGCCTCCCGCAAAGTCCGAGAAGTGCGCGTCGGGCCCCTCGAGGCCGAGCGGGGCGAGGCGCGGACTCGCCGACGACGCAATTCGAGGACTTAGCGAGAGGGAAATGCCGGAGTTGCTCTCGGCTACATCTTGCAAGTCAGTGGAGGTGGCTGAAGACGTCGACAATCCGGAAAAAAGGTTTCGATTGCCGCCCTTCGCGTGGAACAGCGATCTGACCCTTCCGAGACTCGCCCGCGATCGCGCCAAAATGGACTCGGTCTTGGCGAAAATCCTTCGTGAAAATGGCTCGCGAGTCGCAGCGTGTTCAGAGTATTGGAGCGCAAGTGAAGTAGACGCACGGCTTTGCTTTCCCTGCTCTTCCGTCAGCTTTGTTCCGTTTTCTTGGGGTCACCTTCACGCTAGCAGGAAATTGTCCTGGCCCTCTTAGACATCCGGAAAATCCAGACGCATACAAGAGTCGAGTTTTCCTTCAAACTGCTTGTACGCATCGGAATATCCAGGCAGGAAGTGCAGGCGAGGAAGGAGTTCGAGGTTCTGAAAGAATAAAAAAAACACAAATGAGTAGATAGCTTAGTTAATTGCGTGCATTGACGCCGGTCACCTGCCCCGTAAACACAAATATTTAAGGTTCTTTTAGAGCGTCCCTGCGCACAAGGTAACGAGCGCCATCTGGCCGACAAATTTGCCTCGGCGATCGCCTTACGATCCAGTGCGCGCTAACGGTGCTCGTCCGACGGCAGCTGCCTCCCGCAAAGTCCGAGAAGTGCGCGTCGGGCCCCTCGAGGCCGAGCGGGGCGAGGCGCGGACTCGCCGACGACGCAATTCGAGGACTTAGCGAGAGGGAAATGCCGGAGTTGCTCTCGGCTACATCTTGCAAGTCAGTGGAGGTGGCTGAAGACGTCGACAATCCGGAAAAAAGGTTTCGATTGCCGCCCTTCGCGTGGAACAGCGATCTGACCCTTCCGAGACTCGCCCGCGATCGCGCCAAAATGGACTCGGTCTTGGCGAAAATCCTTCGTGAAAATGGCTCGCGAGTCGCAGCGTGTTCAGAGTATTGGAGCGCAAGTGAAGTAGACGCACGGCTTTGCTTTCCCTGCTCTTCCGTCAGCTTTGTTCCGTTTTCTTGGGGTCACCTTCACGCTAGCAGGAAATTGTCCTGGCCCTCTTAGACATCCGGAAAATCCAGACGCATACAAGAGTCGAGTTTTCCTTCAAACTGCTTGTACGCATCGGAATATCCAGGCAGGAAGTGCAGGCGAGGAGGATTCGAGGTTCTGAAAGAATAAAAAAAACACAAATGAGTAGATAGCTTAGTTAATTGCGTGCATTGACGCCGGTCACCTGCCCCGTAAACACAAATATTTAAGGTTCTTTTAGAGCGTCCCTGCGCACAAGGTAACGAGCGCCATCTGGCCGACAAATTTGCCTCGGCGATCGCCTTACGATCCAGTGCGCGCTAACGGTGCTCGTCCGACGGCAGCTGCCTCCCGCAAAGTCCGAGAAGTGCGCGTCGGGCCCCTCGAGGCCGAGCGGGGCGAGGCGCGGACTCGCCGACGACGCAATTCGAGGACTTAGCGAGAGGGAAATGCCGGAGTTGCTCTCGGCTACATCTTGCAAGTCAGTGGAGGTGGCTGAAGACGTCGACAATCCGGAAAAAAGGTTTCGATTGCCGCCCTTCGCGTGGAACAGCGATCTGACCCTTCCGAGACTCGCCCGCGATCGCGCCAAAATGGACTCGGTCTTGGCGAAAATCCTTCGTGAAAATGGCTCGCGAGTCGCAGCGTGTTCAGAGTATTGGAGCGCAAGTGAAGTAGACGCACGGCTTTGCTTTCCCTGCTCTTCCGTCAGCTTTGTTCCGTTTTCTTGGGGTCACCTTCACGCTAGCAGGAAATTGTCCTGGCCCTCTTAGACATCCGGAAAATCCAGACGCATACAAGAGTCGAGTTTTCCTTCAAACTGCTTGTACGCATCGGAATATCCAGGCAGGAAGTGCAGGCGAGGAGGAGTTCGAGGTTCTGAAAGAATAAAAAAAACACAAATGAGTAGATAGCTTAGTTAATTGCGTGCATTGACGCCGGTCACCTGCCCCGTAAACACAAATATTTAAGGTTCTTTTAGAGCGTCCCTGCGCACAAGGTAACGAGCGCCATCTTGCCGACAAATTTGCCTCGGCGATCGCCTTACGATCCAGTGCGCGCTAACGGTGCTCGTCCGACGGCAGCTGCCTCCCGCAAAGTCCGAGAAGTGCGCGTCGGGCCCCTCGAGGCCGAGCGGGGCGAGGCGCGGACTCGCCGACGACGCAATTCGAGGACTTAGCGAGAGGGAAATGCCGGAGTTGCTCTCGGCTACATCTTGCAAGTCAGTGGAGGTGGCTGAAGACGTCGACAATCCGGAAAAAAGGTTTCGATTGCCGCCCTTCGCGTGGAACAGCGATCTGACCCTTCCGAGACTCGCCCGCGATCGCGCCAAAATGGACTCGGTCTTGGCGAAAATCCTTCGTGAAAATGGCTCGCGAGTCGCAGCGTGTTCAGAGTATTGGAGCGCAAGTGAAGTAGACGCACGGCTTTGCTTTCCCTGCTCTTCCGTCAGCTTTGTTCCGTTTTCTTGGGGTCACCTTCACGCTAGCAGGAAATTGTCCTGGCCCTCTTAGACATCCGGAAAATCCAGACGCATACAAGAGTCGAGTTTTCCTTCAAACTGCTTGTACGCATCGGAATATCCAGGCAGGAAGTGCAGCGAGGAAGAGTTCGAGGTTCTGAAAGAATAAAAAAAACACAAATGAGTAGATAGCTTAGTTAATTGCGTGCATTGACGCCGGTCACCTGCCCCGTAAACACAAATATTTAAGGTTCTTTTAGAGCGTCCCTGCGCACAAGGTAACGAGCGCCATCTGCCGACAAATTTGCCTCGGCGATCGCCTTACGATCCAGTGCGCGCAACGGTGCTCCGTCCGACGGCAGCTGCCTCCCGCAAAGTCCGAGAAGTGCGCGTCGGGCCCCTCGAGGCCGAGCGGGGCGAGGCGCGGACTCGCCGACGACGCAATTCGAGGACTTAGCGGGAGGCAGCTTCCGTCGGACGAGCACGTTACGCGCACTGGATCGTAAGGCGATCGCCGAGGCAAATTTGTCGGCCAGATGGCGCTCGTTACTTGTTGCGCAGGGACGCTCTAAAAGAACCTTAAATATTTGTGTTTCGGGGCAGGTGCCGGCGTCAATGCACGCAATTAACTAAGCTATCTACTCATTTGTGTTTTTTTTATTCTTTCAGAACCTCGAACTCCTTCCTCGCCTGCACTTCCTGCCTGGATATTCCGAGCGTACAAGCAGTTTGAAGGAAAACTCGACTCTTGTATGCGTCTGGATTTTCCGGATGTCTAAGAGGCCAGGACAATTTCCTGCTAGCGTGAAGGTGACCCTAGAAAACGGAACAAAGCTGACGGAAGAGCAGGGAAAGCAAAGCCGTGCGTTCTACTTCACTTGCGCTCCAATACTCTGAACACGCTGCGACTCGCGAGTCCATTTTCACGAAGATTTTCGCCAAGACCGAGTCCATTTTGGCGCGTCGCGGGGCGAGTCTCGGAAGGGTCAGATCGCTGTCCACGCGAAGGGCGGCAATCGAAACCTTTTTCCGGATTGTCGACGTCTTCAGCCACCTCCACTGACCTTGCAAGATGTAGCCGAGAGCAAACTCCGGCATTTCCCTCTCGCTAAGTCCTCGGAATTGCGTCGTCGGCGAGTCCGCGCCTCGCCCCGCTCGGCCTCGAGGGGCCCGACGCGCACTTCTCGGACTTTGCGGGAGGCAGCTGCCGTCGGACGAGCACCGTTAGCGCGCACTGGATCGTAAGGCGATCGCCGAGGCAAATTTGTCGGCAAGATGGCGCTCGTTACCTTGTGCGCAGGGACGCTCTAAAAGAACCTTAAATATTTGTGTTTACGGGGCAGGTGACCGGCGTCAATGCACGCAATTAACTAAGCTATCTACTCATTTGTGTTTTTTTTATTCTTTCAGAACCTCGAACTCCTTCCTTCCTGCCTGGATATTCCGATGCGTACAAGCAGTTTGAAGGAAAACTCGACTCTTGTATGCGTCTGGATTTTCCGGATGTCTAAGAGGGCCAGGACAATTTCCTGCTAGCGTGAAGGTGACCCCAAGAAAACGGAACAAAGCTGACGGAGGAGAAGAGCAGGGAAAGCAAAGCCGTGCGTCTACTTCACTTGCGCTCCAATACTCTGAACACGCTGCGACTCGCGAGCCATTTTCACGAAGGATTTTCGCCAAGACTGAGTCCATTTTGGCGCGATCGCGGCCGACCGGGCGAGTCTCGGAAGGGTCCGATCGCTGTTCCACGCGAAGGGCGGCAATCGAAACCTTTTTTCCGGATTGTCGACGTCTTCAGCCACCTCCACTGACTTGCAAGATGTAGCCGAGAGCAACTCCGGCATTTCCCTCTCGCTAAGTCCTCGAATTGCGTCGTCGGCGAGTCCGCGCCTCGCCCCGCTCGGCCTCGAGGGGCCCGACGCGCACTTCTCGGACTTTGCGGGAGGCAGCTGCCGTCGGACGAGCACCGTTAGCGCGCACTGGATCGTAAGGCGATCGCCGAGGCAAATTTGTCGGCAAGATGGCGCTCGTTACCTTGTGCGCAGGGACGCTCTAAAAGAACCTTAAATATTTGTGTTTACGGGGCAGGTGACCGGCGTCAATGCACGCAATTAACTAAGCTATCTACTCATTTGTGTTTTTTTTATTCTTTCAGAACCTCGAACTCCTCTCGCTGCACTTCCTGCCTGGATATTCCGATGCGTACAAGCAGTTTGAAGGAAAACTCGACTCTTGTATGCGTCTGGATTTTCCGGATGTCTAAGAGGGCCAGGACAATTTCCTGCTAGCGTGAAGGTGACCCCAAGAAAACGGAACAAAGCTGACGGAAGAGCAGGGAAAGCAAAGCCGTGCGTCTACTTCACTTGCGCTCCAATACTCTGAACACGCTGCGACTCGCGAGCCATTTTCACGAAGGATTTTCGCCAAGACTGAGTCCATTTTGGCGCGATCGCGCCGACCGGGCGAGTCTCGGAAGGGTCCGATCGCTGTTCCACGCGAAGGGCGGCAATCGAAACCTTTTTTCCGGATTGTCGACGTCTTCAGCCACCTCCACTGACTTGCAAGATGTAGCCGAGAGCAACTCCGGCATTTCCCTCTCGCTAAGTCCTCGAATTGCGTCGTCGGCGAGTCCGCGCCTCGCCCCGCTCGGCCTCGAGGGGCCCGACGCGCACTTCTCGGACTTTGCGGGAGGCAGCTGCCGTCGGACGAGCACCGTTAGCGCGCACTGGATCGTAAGGCGATCGCCGAGGCAAATTTGTCGGCAAGATGGCGCTCGTTACCTTGTGCGCAGGGACGCTCTAAAAGAACCTTAAATATTTGTGTTTACGGGGCAGGTGACCGGCGTCAATGCACGCAATTAACTAAGCTATCTACTCATTTGTGTTTTTTTTATTCTTTCAGAACCTCGAACTCCTTCCTCGCCTGCACTTCCTGCCTGGATATTCCGATGCGTACAAGCAGTTTGAAGGAAAACTCGACTCTTGTATGCGTCTGGATTTTCCGGATGTCTAAGAGGGCCAGGACAATTTCCTGCTAGCGTGAAGGTGACCCGAAGAAAACGGAACAAAGCTGACGGAAGAGCAGAAAGAGGCAGGGAAAGCAAAGCCGTGCGTCTACTTCACTTGCGCTCCAATACTCTGAACACGCTGCGACTCGCGACCCATTTCCACGAAGGATTTTCGCCAAGACTGAGTCCATTTTGGCGCGATCGCGCCGACCGGGCGAGTCTCGGAAGGGTCCGATCGCTGTTCCACGCGAAGGGCGGCAATCGAAACCTTTTTTCCGGATTGTCGACGTCTTCAGCCACTTCCACTGACTTGCAAGATGTAGCCGAGAGCAACTCCGGCATTTCCCTCTCGCTAAGTCCTCGAATTGCGTCGTCGGCGAGTCCGCGCCTCGCCCCGCTCGGCCTCGAGGGGCCCGACGCGCACTTCTCGGACTTTGCGGGAGGCAGCTGCCGTCGGACGGCACCGTTAGCGCGCACTGGATCGTAAGGCGATCGCCGAGGCAAATTTGTCGGCAAGATGGCGCTCGTTACCTTGTGCGCAGGGACGCTCTAAAAGAACCTTAAATATTTGTGTTTACGGGGCAGGTGACCGGCGTCAACGCACGCAATTAACTAAGCTATCTACTCATTTGTGTTTTTTTTATTCTTTCAGAACCTCGAACTCCTTCCCTGCACTTCCTGCCTGGATATTCCGATGCGTACAAGCAGTTTGAAGGAAAAC
>JAWZYV010019416.1:0-24274 GCA_038373885.1 Cheiracanthium punctorium
TCTTGAAATTTTATTAAATAAAGAGTTGTTTCAATTCGTTGTTTTCACCAACAAAAATTAGTAGCATTATCCGAGAAGATTTTTGAACATTTGCCCCTTCTCGCTATGAAACGTTTAAGGGCTGCAATTAAGGATTCCGTTGTTAAATCGGAAACAATTTCCAAATGAATTGCCTTTGTCACAAGACAAATAAATAGACTAACATAAACTTTCGAAGGAGAGGCTTTACGTTGGTATTTGTTTTTATGAAAAATGGCCCACACAAATCAATTCCAACTGAATTGAACACAAAATCTCGGTTGATTCTTACTTCAGGCAAATCTCCCATTTTTTGATTACACGTTTTAGGATTCACTCTAAAGCATAAAATACAATCATGAACTAATTTCCTGCATAAATTTCGCCCATTTAAAGGCCAATATTTTTGTCTTATTTGATATAAAAGAGTTTGTGGGCCAGAGTGTAAATATTTTTCATGGTAGTATTTAATTATCAATAAAGTTAGCTTATTTTTGGCGGGAAGTAAGGTGGGATGTTTCCGCTCATAAGAAATGGATGCATTATTTAATCGCCCCCCTACCCTTATTATTCCTGATTGGTCAAGGAAAGGATTAAGATTTTTTATCTTACTTGTGGGAGCCACTTTACCGTTTTTCCTGAGACATCTTATGTCATCTTTAAACTCACTATTTTGGGCAATTTTTACTAATAGATTTTCTGCCGACTCCAGCTCCTTTTTTGTGAGAAGACCAGAACATTTCTCAGCATTTCGACGACAGTTTTTAGAAAACCTGAAAATAAAGGCTAAAACACGTACAATTTTAGCAAATTTGTTACTAATATTACACAAAGAATCAAGGATATCTGGAACGAGTTCAATAGAAAGAGTTAATTTAGAGTCATCTAATTCAGAGTTCTGGAAATTCTTCTTCATTTCGGGAAGAATATCTTCTTCGGATATTTTAAGATCTTCCTCACTCTTTGGAAGGTAACGAGACATCAGGAATGTCGGTCCATTCCACCACATGCTGCTTTCTAAAAGGGATTGAATACTAGTACCTCTGGACAGTTGATCGGCAGGATTATCGTTGCCAGGGCAGTGAAACCAACTGTTTGTGTCAGTCAATGACTTGATTTCTTTCACACGATTAGCTACGAACTGTTTCCATTTTTTGTTCGAACTCTTTATCCAATATAAGACAATTTTAGAATCTGTCCAGAAGTAAGCTGATGATATTCTTTTCGAATCAATAATTGGTTTGATTTTACCAGTCAAACGTGCTGCTAATAATGCGCCAAGAAGTTCCAACCTTGGTATCGTGACCTTTTTAAGGGGAGCAACTCGGCTTTTCAATGCGATGAGATTGACTTCAACTGTGTTTTGTTTCACCACACGTACATAGACTGCCACACCAAAGGCCTTCTTACTTGCATCACAGAAACTATGGATTTCGATTTTTTCAATTTCATCATCAGAAGTGTAAAGAATGTTCCTGGGAATTTTCAATTCAGAAAGCTTTGGAAGTTCAGCACACCAGAGCAACCATTCTTCTAATATGTCTTCTGGCAAGTTTTCATCCCAAGGAATTTTTCTTGCCCACAATTTTTGGAAAAGGCATTTTGCTCGCACGGTAAATGGAGTCAACATTCCAAGGGGTCGAAAATCTTCCCTACTGCTTGCAGAAGAAAACGTTTTGTATTCTTTTGACAAGACAAGAACTGAACCAAACTTTGAACTTCCATTGTAAGGCAGTCATCTACAGTGTTCCATGCCATTCCTAAGACCTTTGCTAAATTGGATCCTAAGCTAATTGAATCATATTGTGCTTGAGTGTCAAATCCACATTCTTTCCAATTTTCCATTAAGGCTTCATCATTAGATATCCATTTTCGAAGAGTCATATTTGCTTTCTGCATTATTTCTTTCGCTTCGCAAGAGATTTTTAGAGCATCTTGTATACAATCCGCACCAGCAATGAAATCGTCTACATATAAGCAATTATCAATTAATTCTACAGTAGTTGGATTTTCGATTCGAAATTGTTCTATGTGCTTCTTTAATGTTGCTGATAACAAGAAAGGACTAGCGTTCACTCCAAAAAGGACACGCTTGAACCGGTAAGTCTGAAGAATCTTTTCATTTTCTTTTGGTTCTTTAAGCCACAAAAACCTTACTGCATCCCTGTCTTTATCAGACAATGATATCTGTAAAAAGGCTTGAGCGATATCTGAAGTCCATACAATTTTATTCAATCTAAAATTAACAAGAACGTCGAACAGATTCGGATTAAGATTTGGACCTGGCCACAAGCAGTCATTCAAAGACAACTCGTTGGTGTCGTGTGAACTTGCATCGAACACGATTCGTGTTTTTGTTGTAAGTCTGTCTTCCCTGCACACAGCTTGATGAGGTAAATAGTAAGTTGGCGCATCCGACGTTTTCTGGAGGTGTGCATCTTCAATTATTTCTTGTTGTAAGTATTCTTCGATTGTGTCTTTATATCGTTTGTACAAATCTTCATTTTTGTCAAATTTTCTCTGTAAACTTAAAAGGCGTTGCATAGCGACATTATAATTGTTTGCAAGTTCAGGTGAATCTGACTTCCATGGAAGACGTACTTCGTAACGACCATTTTCAAAGGTTGTAGTTGTATTAAATATTTTCATTGCCTGATCCTCTTCTAATTTTACATCTTCATGCACTATTCCTAGAGATTCTAGTTCCCAAAATCGCTTCAACTCATTATCCCAGGGCTCGTTTTCTTGTATTAAATTACAGCGGATTTCATGAGACGGTTGAAGTTCTTTTAGAGACCCTGTAGCAATCCACCCAAACACAGATTCTTGCATGAGCATTTGATCGTTAATCTTGCAAGTATTCCCTTTTAAAATCTTATAAAACAGTCCCGCACCTATTAGTGCATCGATTTTTCCTGGTTTGAAGTATGCTGGATCAGCTAATTCAACAAATTTAGGTATATTAATTTCAGAGATATCTAGATGTGTAGAAGGGGTAAAACTTGTAATTTTAGGAACAAGAAAAAATATTTCTTTTGAGGAAAACGATTTACCCCTGTTACTTATGCACGCTTGTGCTGACGATTTTATGGTAGTGACGTTTCCGCCCAAGCTAGATACAGGCGCATTAATATTTTTTTTGATTAATGACAAGTTATTTGCAAGTTCTATCGTCATGAAATTAGATTGCGATCCTGAATCTAAAATGCACCTAGCAGGGATAGATTTACCCAATCTATTAGTCACCCAAACAATGGCTGTTGAAAGCAAAACCGTTTTATTTTTCATTATCGAATTTGACGATACAGAACTGAAATTTTTTATTAAATTAGAATTTTCTACGTTGTTTTCTTTTAGACTCTGGTTAACATCAAAAGTGTCATCAGTGTTCGGTGAACTACTTGCATCTTCGAACGAGTGCGGCGGTGCACCGTCTCTATGCAACAAAACATTATGTTTCAATCTGCACAGACGACAGACATATTTTGATTCGCAATCTTTATGTCGACTGCTCAAGCAATTTATACATAATGAAAGATTCTTAACAGTCTCGAAACGTTGCACAGGATTATTTTTTAAAAATATTTCACAACTATATAATGCATGTGATGTATTCTTACATAGAGGGCACATTCGGTTACTATCATGGCTTTCGCGAGAGACTAATGTTTTAGTTTTATTTTGTACTGAAATTATTTTAGGCTTCATTACTACATTATAACTCTTTTCCATATTCTCCAACACTTGACATCTTTTTTGTAAAAAATCAATAAATGAATTCCAATTTGGAAGCTCGTTTGAGTTTAAAGTTAACTCGTAGTTTTTTCTACTTTCCTTATCTAATTTCTGCAGAACAATATTTATCAAATGCATTTCGCTGAGTGGGTTTAATTCTAACTTCAATAATTTTAAAGCCCTTAAATGCTTTTGGTAGCAATCAACTAAGTGTCTTAAATCCTTAGATGACTCATGATTTATTTTTTCAAAACTCAAAATCGTATTTAAATGCGTGTTTACTATCAAACGTTTGTTTTCAAATCGTTCATTTAGAGCTTTGAACAACGAAGAATATGTGTCATCTAAGGTTTGTATTTCTTTCGCGGGACCAATTAGGGCCGACTGTAAATAATAAAGCTTATGAGAATCACTTAATTGTACATTAGAATCAATTATCATTTCAAATTGATTCTTGAAATTCAACCATTCATCATATTTGCCAGAAAATTTTGGCAGTGGAATATCTGGCAATCGAACAACTGCAGTATTATTGTTCTCAACTTTTGCAATATTTTCAAATGATTTATTTAATGCATTTTCTTTATTAGAACTCAAAAATGTAATGAGAGATTTGAGACCTACCTCTGCTTCTTCTATTTCTTTTTCCATTTCAACGAAAATGGCTTCATGCTCGTTCAATTCTTTATCCGAAACTATCGAATAGTAATTTCCTTTTAATTCATCAAGTTTTTCTTCTTGTTTACGTAAAAGTTCCAATTTTGAACGAATTAATGTTTCTGTAGATTTGTCAGCTTCTTCCTTTAGAAACGTTACAATACGAGTTATTTGTCCTTTTAAATTACTTCTTTTTCTATCGAGAACGATTATATCCGAAGCCATTTCACTAGATTTTTTTTATTCTAAAGCGTACTATAATCCAAAGTTCTGCGGTTCTATGACGGACCATAAATGTTTGATGTTTTAATTAGAATTTTATTCAAACGACGACGAATTTAATAATTGCAAAATTTTTTTATTTTTACGACTGTAAAACGACAACATTTACATTCACTTCTTTCTTCCAAACATGAACCAGAACTACTGGCGTGTTGCCAAAATATTTCTTACCTCTTTTCTCTCTTCAATTTAATTATGAGCTCTTCGCCAGGGCAACCCATGATGACGTCTAAGTGACGTAAGAGTTTGGTGTGCCCAAACAAGTCCTATACATACCAAAATCGATACCGGTCTTGCGACGATGATCTATAACATATATACGAAATTTGAGCTCAATCGAATGTACCGTTTAAACGCTACCGCACTTTCGAAATTTTCAGTCCATTGGCTCTAATGTAAAAGAAATCTTTTTCTTAGCCTTGTAAAAAAGACTATGAGTCCTATACATACCAAAATCGATACCGGTCTTGCGACGATGATCTATAACATATATACGAAATTTGAGCTCAATCGAATGTACCGTTTAAACGCTACCGCACTTTCAAAAATTTCTTTCCATATGCCATAATGTAAAAGAAATTTTTGTCGTAGCCCTGTAAAAAAACTGTAAGTGCTATACACGCCAAAATCAATAACGGTTTTGTGACGATGGTTTATGAGAAATATACCAAATTTGAGCTCAATCGAATGCATTTTAGGAGCTATCTTGTTTACTCACATACATATATACATCTCGTAAAAATAGCAAAAATGTATTCAGAAGACCTCAAAATGTGTCAATACACCAAAATCTCATAGTCGAAATTTTTGTATGATTACAATATTTTCGGTATTTACGTATTATCCCGGCGATCCGCCAAGACGAGCGATTTTTTTTGCCAAGAGAAATGCCGGGTATATGAAATAATTAATGGTTTTGAATATGATTGGCAACAGTTTGGCAACTCATTTGACGGAAAAGGGCAAGGTTGCCAATTCAGCTAATTTGTGGATAGATCTGTCTACTTTTTGCGGCTAAATCAGCCAATTTAGACACTTTGTGGTTAGATCTTGGCAAACTGGCAATACCGAAGTATTTTGTAAGTCGGAAATGAAAGTCCAATTGACTCAAAAAGCACCAGCAGACAAGCCCTTTTCAGCAGTACAAGCTTTTAAAAGTAAACGCTAAAGAAACGCCGAGAGAGCTGAGAGAAAAAAAAAAAGGCGCCAAAACACAGCTTTTTTTTTTTTCGGCTTGAAAACATTGGCTGCATTCGTAAACGATAAACTCGTTGCACGAGTGCAACTCGTTTGGCGTTTACGAATGCGGCCATTGTTATCCATTCCTGGATACTTTTAGCTTTGATTTTAGGCATAATTTCTCCGGCAGAGTTGGCAACAGTGATTCGTTGGGTAAAAGCGACAAATCGGCGAAGCGGCGAAAATTTACTCGTACGGAAAATCCCATAGGAGAAACTGGTGTCCGGACAGCCTGTACTTATCCCAGTGAGCCATGGACAGAAAAAGGGAACAAGCGAATCTGGGATGTCACTGCAGCCTCTCCATTTAGTTGCCTGTGATTGGTCTGTGGGTGAAATTGAGCAAGTTGAATGCGGTCAAGTTGAAATGCTCAATTTTTCCTGGACCGGTTGGAAAAAGTTGCGCATGTCGAAAATACATATCGCACTAGGATTTTCACCCAACAGTTGCAGATAGTCGAATGAGACTATTACCTGAATTGAAGATCGGGAAGGTGTGATGCGGGCTTTACATCTAGGAAGAAGAAATGATCATCCTATGGTAACTATCTTATATTAAAAATCGTGAATGAACATAAGTTATTTAATTTTTAAAACAGAAGAAAGAAACTACGCCTACGTGTTTACTACGCCTTCAATACGCCTATTACTTCGTCTAATTTACAATTTCATGCATAATATTCTTATTAATGCAGTGTCCCAAATACCCCGATAAAAAGTGCATTATTATACTCATTATAGCTGTCAACCCCCGAAATCATCGGAAATTTTTTTGCCACTGTTTTCAAAGAGTTTTTTTTAATTAATCTTTTCGCCTTTCTTTTTGTAAGTAGTGCAGTGAGTAAACGTATTATTACATCTCTACTTATTGTAAAAGAAGCTGTCTGTCCGCGACGTTTCGGACAAGTGGCTGCTACTAGAAACAGCAAACAGGGTTACCAACTTGGGGGTTTTCCCGCCGAATCTAGGGGTTAAAAGAGTCGAATGGAGTTTTTTAACTTTGAATATTCATTTTTTTTAACTTAAAAATATGAAGATGTAATGTTGTAGGCTCGGAAATAACCAAATCCAGCCAATCACTAGAGGTCTGCGCCGCCGGGCATTTGTTCCACGCCGCCGCCGAGGTCTAGGCCGGCGCGCCAACAAAGATCGCCGATTGTATACCGCAGCGTACAATCGGCTTGAAAACTTTTTTAAAAATTGTAACTGAACTTTCAACTGCTTATTTTCTTCTGAATACTTCTAAAATTTTACTGTCCATGTTTCCAATTAAGAATATCAAATTAAAAAATTTTAGAAAAATTAAATTTTATCAATATTGACTTGAAAAAAATAGCAGATAAAGTTAAAAGATAACTCGATTGTTTAAACGCAAGTTGCATTTCTATCATTAGTGGGAAACTGGAAAAAAAAATCATAAAATTAGCATTTTCATAAATTTTTAGAGCTATCTTGATATCCCCCCACCCCTTCAAACTTAATTCATAACTTTATTTAAATTTAAAAATAAATTTTGCATTAATTCTTAATATTTCACTTATCATTTAAGCCATTGGTTCACAATCCCCGGGTTACGGACCGGTCCCGGTCCTCGGATCAAATAGTACCGGGTCGCCAAGGAACATTAAATTCTTTGGGTTTTATTTACTTTGGTGTATTTCTCTCGGGTTTTTGCGACTTTGTTGTGTTTGCGTTGATTTATATCTTTAACAGAAGAAATATTGCAATTCTTTTAACATTTCTGTTTTCTGTTTTCTTTTAGTTGTTTATTAAAGATTTCAAGATCATGAATTAAAATTGCAGTCATAAAATAGATAATATCTTCTTTCCTTAAAACTATTCCAGACAACAACTCTGCCGATTGAAATTCTACATCACTTTATATTATATATACATATATATTGGTGCAACAGTAATTTATTTTGGTGGTATGTTCAAATAGAATTACATTAAAGTTATTAAATCAAACCAATCTAAATTAGAAACATTCAACGCCCTTGCACTCCCACCTTCAGCGGGCTGCGGTAAAATTATCAAACGTTGACCGGTTCGTGGCGATAATAAGGTTGGAGGGAGAGCACTGATTTAAGCTATCCATCACTATATCATAGCTGCCAACCGTTCCGATGTTATTGGTATATTTTTTACCCCTATTTTTGAACAGTTTTATTTTAAATTAAAAATATGGACTTGCTTTAAGGTAAAATTGCCAAAGAAAAATTATTGGTGGATAGGGGGTCGAAATTTGCATCCATTCCAAGGTATGTCTTAAATTAAGATCCTTTGTAACGAGAACTCTTAACAAATACTGGTGTTGGAATGTAAAATTGACAAAAACTTTGTACAATAACGCACACATATAATAACACACTTCAAATGAAAAACCAAATCTACTTAATTTAGAACTCACGATAAAGGTGCATGAAAAACTTAAAATGGTGATTTCTGTTTAAATAAAATATTTTGAAAATGTTAATGTCCTTATTTTTATGTGGTAAGAGTATAAAATAATCTAATTCATTCATAATCAGCTGTTAATTTTTAATGGGTTTAACTAAATTTAGTAGCTTTGTTTCCTTATTTAAAATTTATAAAGACTTAAAAACAAAGTTATGCAATTAAATACTTTAACCTTTTTAAGTGGAGAAATTATTTTATGTATAACTATTTCATTAAAAAATATCTGGAGAGGGACTGAATTGAAAACAAACTATTTTTAAAATAGTCATTAATTGTTTTAGATTTTTAAAACGATCTAGAGGAGGAAAACATATGAAAAATCCATAAATAGTATGTTATTTATCAAGTGTTATTATACAGTTTTTATCAATTTTACATTCTAACACCAGTATTTGTTACTAGTTCTTGTTATAAAAATATTGTATTTAAACCGACCACATCTCGAGTAGGTTGTCAACGTAAGTAGAGCCGCATATCCTTTCACCTCTCTCATTGGAAATATTGCAAAGATGACGGACAGTCTTTCTAAAAGACGGTTTCTAAATGACGGGCAGTGTTTCTAAAAGAACTCATTGACCCTTCCACATACTGGAGATAAGCACCTCGAATGCAGGCACTCCATTGTATACCCCTCAGTCAATCAGTCAGTAATTAAAAAATTATGGACTTAAAATTAAAATTATGGACTTATTTTAACGTTGAATCGCCAAGGAAAAATTGGTGGTGAGCTGTTGTCGAAATTAGCAGCTACCCCCCAACAATCAGATTTTTATATGGGCGAGTAAAACCACTTTTACTAGAAAGATATACTACTTGTTGTTGGAAGAATGCAATGGCAGAGGTGGAGCCACTAACGTTACGAAAAACAGCTATCCCCATTTTTATTTCTTAGTTTGAAAATGCAGTTTCTTATTCCTATTTTAATTTTGAACTTCTTTCTATTTCTATTTTCATTTCCGAATAGTAAAGACAATTTTATGAATAAACGTTTGTCAACTTATTTTCATTCTAAGGGCCGCATGTTCTTAAAAAAAATTGTGTGGCGAAAATTTAATGGGCATGAAACTTCATTTGCGGGCAACCAAAATAATTTCGCTGATTGTCCAATGAACAGCCGAAAAAAAATCACAAGATTCTACCCCTGGTGGTGGGAAATATTCTGATAAAAACGGAACGGTTGGCAGCTATGCTATATTCCGTTTTTGAAACCAATGTAAAAGTTTGTCAGAAGTCATTAGTCAGAAATTACCAATGCTCACAGTTGCGAACACAGGGAAAATTGTATACAATTTCCCCCCGTTTAAATGACTAATATTCTTTAACTAACGCATTATAAGGCAAAGTATGCAGAAAACGAATTCAAAATATGGCTGGATCTGAATTCGGTCTGTAAAAGGTTGACGCTAGTAATTTGTAAAGATACTATTTATTTATTTTTTTGTTGAATCAATGGCGTAATTTGATTGCTTTAAAAACTGCTAAAACATTGCTTTATACCTCAAAAGAACATTATAGGTTTGGAATGGTTTTTGGAAGGTTGTGGACCAAAAAAAAAAACCGCTTAAAAATCAAATGTATCAATTGTACATTGACAGCTAAATGTATCCTGAATGTGCTATAAAAGCAATATAAACCTATCCGATTTTGATAAAATCTTTTGTTTCAGTTTTGCAGTAGAAACGTTTTAAAAGTGCACCGAAATGGCAGGCTCATACTGTGGAAGGTGCCTGGTTCAAACCCAGGTCGCGACCGTCGACCTAATCGTTCGGAGTTTTCCGTCGTTTCCACCGAAATGCTTGTTAGGACCCCTTAGAAAGACCCCTACGGAGAACACTCCACACCTCGGCCTATAGCCCACACTAATTGACCGTAATCCCACAACAGAAAATCATACTCAAGACTAGTTTTCATAGTCTTAAAAAATATTTTAACGTCAATTTATACATAGTTGTGTGTGTGTGCGGTTCAATTTTTTTTTCGAGTTGGAGGGTAAAAAATTGTCAATTTTTAATGCATATTTTGATATAGATATATTTTTAAAACATAATAAAACAATTTTTATATAAGATTTCCTGAATCGTGTATAATTCTACCTTCTAGTGGGCAGAAGATTAAAACGAAATAATTGAGGAAAGATTATGTGAAAAATAAAGCATTTCCGACTGCCCGAGCTACACTCGGGATAATACAGAATGGAACGTTTTACCTGCCTGAACTCAGCTCGGGAAAATCCGGTAAGAGGTTAAAATGAACTTTTGGAAATATTTTCTTCTAGATGTTAAAAGCGCTTCCAAAGGTGCACACTTAATTTTAACTAGGCAGTTACAAACAACCAGAAATTGTATTAAGTTAAGTTCATGTACTAGCTGATGTAAATATTAGTGAAAAAAAAAAAAGAAAACACCACAAAAAAATATGGAGAAACTTTTATATAAATTTTAAAGTCCTGTTAGTGTAGTGTCATGTTCTTTGCTGTTCATGAAACGGCAGCCCACGCAACTGTTAATGACTGTCGAGAAAAAATGGAACCTGTGCGAACGATTAGGAGATTCAATGTCCGTGGATTTTAAGCTGTTATGTCCCAATCAAACTCCCTGAGAGGTAAGTGTCTCTGTTCGGGAGTGGCAACAGTAGTTAGAGGAAAAAAGAATCCGAAAACGATTGTGTTCTGAAAATATGGTGAAGGAAAAGAGTTTAATATGTTTGTGCAGCGCTGTTTTGAATTAAATATATGCTATTGATGTTTTCTTTAACGTTGTCATCTAATGAGCAGAGCTCCCTACATTCATTAATACAATCAATCCTAATTAGGAACTACACAAGATATATAAACGTTCCGTTATTGGTTGCCTCTAGTTATTACAGTTTTCTAGTGACTTCAAATATCTTTATTTATTTTTATTTTTTTGAGTATTTGAAGTCGCTAGAAATCGGTTAAACATATTTATACAACGTGGTTATAAAATAAGTATCTCTATTCAGAGATGTCTGTAGCTTGAAAGAATAATTCGAATGAAACCAACATCGGTACACTTATTTATAAAGAAGGGTGAAGAAAAATAGAATAATAAAAAGATTAATTACAATAACTGCCAACAGGCGGCGCTTTTGGATGTATAATGTGTAATACAAGAACAAAAAATGAGATCTTAAAACCGGATGGCATACCTAATTTATTGAATAACTTTTGCACCATATGATAACTCATTTGATATGCTCAGTTCCAGTGTCGATTTCTTCTTGTTTGGGGAGAGGTACTGGTTTTATAGCCCTCTCCCCTTCCCTAATTTCACGTGTAGCAGCTGAACCATTTGGGCTAAAGTAGTTTTAAAACCAAACCTCACAGTCCTGTCAGAGCCTAAATCATAGTCCTATCTTTGCATGTTTCACTGCCAAACATAATATTCGAAGACATAAAAACTTACTCTTGACTAATATCGCTTTTGTATTATTCGTTGTATTAATGTCCTACAATTTTTTACTGAGATTAGAAAGTATTCCTGTAGTCATTAATATAGGGTCGTATACTGACCCTATGAGTTGACGAATTACTGTTATGTGCTTCAAATTAAAAGCAGGACATATACTGAATGATCAGTCGACTATTGTTAGGATACACACACATTTAATGAATCTTCTATTTACAAAGTTATACAAGATATCTTTTACACCACTTAGGTACGTTAACAAATATCATCCACACAGGATTCACTGCTTTAAAAAGAACAAGAATACACGCCACCCAGGCATGCACGAAAAGTTCCATTCCATCTACGTTCAAATCTCTCCGTCCGACTCTGTCAACTTCACTCTCTCTCTCCCTCTAATGGCTCGCTTCTTCCGAATTCGCCAGCCAACGAAAAACAAAAACACCACGTGACCTTCCACGTCAGGGGGGGGTCTCGAAGGAAGGGGTGAATGATCTCTCAGCCCCTTTCAGCAGCTGCGCTCTTATTGAAACTTCGGGTTCTACAGGCTCGGCCATCTGACCTGCGGTGTCCTCACCGCCCAGGACCATAAGGATATCTGAAATAAACACTTAAAAAAAAAGAAAAGAAAAATACATTATTTACAGGTCATTAGAAATATGAAAAGTTCTACAGTCTGCTCCACGGTTTCATGTGATCTGCCGCAGAACTTGTGATGTTAGGACCCTCATGACGTCCCACTTTTTCGACGTCGTATCTGTCATGTCCTTTGACCTTCGTTATTTTGTAGGGGCCAAAATATTTCAGTCGTAGCTTCAAACCAATCCCGAACTGTGTCCTCTGGATTGCTACTAAGTCGCCTAATTTGTACTCTACTGCTTTCTTTCTTTTCTTATCATAACCTTTCTTATTTTCTTGTTGCATTTTGAGGAGATTTTTTTTAGCCTCTTCCCTTAAGGAATTTCTCTCCTCCAAAAAACTTCTCTGGTATTCTTCGTTTAAGACTTCGTTAATTTTCAGGTCTTCTTTGTTCTTCATCCTAACCCCTGTCAATAATTCAAATGGGCTAGTTTTGATACTTCTGGCGGTGGTACTGTTCAAAATTCTTTGAACGGAGCTGACATATTTGTACCACTTTGTCGGGTCTTTGATTGACAATTTAGATAGCACTGGTATTAAAGTTTTATGAATCCGCTCCACCTGGCCATTTCCTCTTGGAATTCCGGTGGTTATTTGAATGTGTTTGATGCCTTCCGCTTCACAATAGTCAGAAAATTCTTTTGAGCTGAAGGCGCTTCCTCTGTCTGAAATAATTCTTTCAGGGTTCCCAAACGTCGCCTGCTGCAAGTTCAGCTTCTCGAGGGCATCATGAGTACTGGTTGATTTGACTGGATACAACCAGACAAATTTTGTGAATGCGTCCACTACACTTAAAACATTTTTGTAATTTTTGTTTGTAGATGGTAACGGTCCGATAAAGTCTATATGATAAGTACTCAAGGGTACCTCTTCTTCCGGGATAGGATTCAAGTATCCTTCACCCTTTCCTTGCTTTTTATTACATAAAATGCATTCTAAACAGTTGGTTATAACAGCTTCGACTTTCTTTCTCAGACCATTGACATGAAAATCTCGTTTGACCAGTTCTTCAGTTTTAGATGTAGCGAAATGTCCATTGCTATGAATTTTCTTAATCACTTGTAACTCCATCTCTGCCGGTACTACGAGTAACTCTCTACCAGCTTCGTATTTGTATAGCACGTTATTCTTGATGAAATAGTTATCTTCTTTTCCCAAGGCAACTAATTCCTTTAGCAATTCGCAATGTTCATCTTCTCGTTGTGCAGCTGCAATTTTATGAGTCATATCAGCCGTCAGATGTTCTGATACTAATACTGAGACGTTTCTGCTCAGTGCGTCAGCGTGTTTCATCTGTGAACCTGGACGATGGACTACCTCATAATCAAAATCTTCCAATAGCATTGACCACCTGGCTAATCTCGGAGACAATTCTTTTCTACTCATCGTTTTCTGGAACGCTTGACAGTCTGTCACTATTGTGAATTTGGTGCCTAACAAGTAAGGTCTGAATTTTTTCAATGCTTCGACCACCGCTAAAAGCTCTAGCTCGTAACTGGAATACTTTTCCTGCTGTTCTGAGGTCTTTTTACTCATGTAGTGTATCGGATGCATTTTATTATCCTCCCCTAACTGTAGTAAAATTGCGCCGAATCCGAAACTACTGGCGTCCGTCTGAAGTTCTAATTCCTGACCTTGTCTGTAAAGATGTAATACTGGGTCGTTCACTAATGCTTTTTTCAGTTCTTCGAACGCATGCTTTTGCTCTATTCCAAAACGGAACTCTTTGCTATCTCTAGGCAAGTCACTAAGGGGTTTGGCGATTTTGGCGTAGTCTTTGACAAATTTTCGAAAATACCCTGTTAAGCCTAAAAAACTTTGGATTTGCCTAATGTTTTTTGGTTGTGGGAAATTCTGAACAGCCATTATCTTCGCAGGAGATGGTTTGATCGTTCCACGTTCTATGATGTAACCCAAGAATTCTATCTTCCGCTTAAGAAACTGACATTTTTTCAAGTTCAGTTCTAATCCGAATTCTGAAGCGGTTTTTAAAGCAAGTTGCAGTTTCTTAATCCCCTCTTCTTCGTTTTTGGATGGTATGATCAAGTCGTCTAAGTAAATCAGAATGACGCGGTCTTTCAGAAGGTCTTTAAAAATATGGTAAATGTATCTTTGGAACACGCACGGGCTATTTGACAACCCGAAGGGAACTTTTAGAAATTCGTACTGCCCCTCGTGAGTCACGAAAGAGGTGTACTTTGTACTATTTTTTCTATGTCTACATGAAAAAAAGCATTTTTCAAATCTAACGTGCTGAAGACTTCTGCGTCCTGTAACCGATCCAACACATCTTCGATAAGTGGAAGTGGGAAATGATCCCTAACAATTTTCTTATTTAATTTGCGGAAATCGACACACAATCGCGAACTGCCGTCTTTTTTCTTGATTAAGACTATGGGTGCTGCAAAGTCAGAACAACTTGGCTGAATAATTTTTTCCTCGAGCCAATCCTGAATTTGGTTTTCTACAATTATTTGTTCATTATACGGCAATCTACGGGGACGCTGACAAATAGGAATTTCGTCTGTCAGAATTATTACCAACCACTCTTAATTCTAATTCTTCAATTCTACTTTCACTTATGGCTGCTCGTTTTTCAGCGCGTTTTGAGTCCTCTTCTATCATGGCGATTCGACGTGCTAGTTCTTCATATTTTCTGTCAGATTCCTCAGCAATTGATCGAGCTTGTCCTAACCGAATTTCAAGAGATTTATGAATGCGTTCATTTTCATCTGTGGCTTGTGAAGTTTCCTCTAACTTTTGAATAGCAATTTTTAATTTTTCTTCTGATCTTTCTAGATCGTCTTCCAGCAACTTAATTTTTCTATTCAATGCAGCTACCTTACTTTCAACCTTTTCGCTGCGGCAAACTTTCTCTTGAGCGGGTGACTGAGCCTCATCAGTCGTTTCTTTAATGACCTTCGATTTCTCTTTTATATTGCGCATTTTTTTCTCTAACAATTCGCAGTTTTATCTTCTCGCAACCCGAGAGACTGTTGTTTACATGTAACCGGAAGCACATCTGGTTCGAAATTAGGTGTCGAATAAAGGTATTTACCTAAATTAGTAACTCGTTTGGTAGGATAGACTACATCAATCATGGCTGCATTTTTTACGTTAACATTTCCTTGCACAAAATTAAATTCTAGTTTCGATATTACATCCATTCCAATGACTGCACTAAAGCGCATATGCTTCATAACATAAACATTAGTATATACTGTACAACTGTCAATCACTATTTTAGAATTAAAGAAACCAATGGGTGAAACTCTTTCAGAATCGATACCACACAAATTAATATCTGTACCGGATAAAATAGGAGATCCCATCTTTTCATAAATATCCTGGTCAATCAAAGTTACTTCGGAACCAGTATCAATTACTGCTTTCACATCAAAATTGAAAATATTAACATATTTTTCAATTTTATTACTAGATCATTCCACAATTTTGTTCTCTATCACCGATTCAGCTTTATTTCTATAACTATACTTTACTCGATCATATCTTTCACGTCGGAATCTATTTTTGCTTTCGGTTTTGCCTGGTTCTTCTACAACCATTTGATTAACAATTTTCTGTTGGCCTTCATCTGTACGTTCAAAATCATCGTTCCTAAACCTATATTTACATTCTGAAATTTTGTGTGAATAACTATTACAAGCATAACATTTTTTCCTGGTAGCTCCAAAATTTTTATTATCTTTCCCTGGCACGGGGCTAGAAAACGTATCATTTTCTTTATTCACTTTTTTAGGAAATGTTTTATTAGATAAAACACGAACTGATTCATATTCTTCTAACTTTTCTACTATTTCCTCCCTAGAATTCCACTTATGCCAGTTATCTATAAAATGTTCTTTAACCTCTTGAGGCACTCTTCTTTTTACCTGGTCAGAAACTATCAGTTCACAAACACCAGTGAAATCTTTAACATTAACGCCATGAATCCATTCTTCAAAATGATGGTTAAGTTCAAAAGCGAATTCTCGCCAAGAACAAGAACCTTCTTTTTTATGAAAAAATAACTTTTGTCTAAACTGTTCTGCAGTCAATTTAAATCTTTTCAGCAGTACTGCTTTAATGTGATCATAATCATTTGAAACATTTTCAGGTTCTCGTGTTATGATTTGCACGATGTCTAGAGGTAGTAACCCTAATAAGTGTGTGACCCAATCATCTTTTTTAATTTCGACTCTTGTGGCTTGCCTCTCAAAGAGAGGGAGTATGTGCTAATGTCTGCTTTTGGATCCTTCGAATCGAAACTTTTGATTATTTTTGTAAGATCTATTTTGTTTTGGATTACGAAAGGTTCTGTACTGTTACCCTTCTCATATTTTTTTTTTATTTTAATTGTTCCAATTGGAATTCACGTTCTGATTTCTCCTGTTCTAATTTTTCCCGCGCAATCTTTTCTTCGCTTTCGCGGTCTGCCGCAATGTTACTGAGAAGAGATTTTATGAATTCTTCATCGTACTTCGTATCACTAATAATAATATGTTTCATTTTAGCAATAGTTGGGTTATCTGGGATCTTTAAATCCAGTTCACGCATTAATTTGATAATATCCTCTTTTCGATGTTTTCCGATGTACGACATGTTTGTTGATAAAAAAAAAATTGAGTACTTACAGTTTGCAGTCTTCGGCGATCAAATTCGCCCTGGTAATCCAAAACTGATACGTGAGCACACAAAACTTTCCTTGAAGCACAGATACTTTAAACAAATATCAGTTCAATATTCCATATTATTCTTCACACTTATCCAATTCTATTCTTTTCAATTTAATCAGATTCTATCTAATTCTATCGAATCTAATTCTAATTCTATCCCGGTGAAAGTCATCTGATTCTAATTCAATCTCGTTCGAGCCCCCAAATTTATATTGGGTCGTATACTGACCCTATGAGTTGACGAATTACTTTTATGTGCTTCAAATTAAAAGCAGGACATATACTGAATGATCAGTCGACTATTGTTAGGACACACACACATTTAATGAATCTTCTATTTACAAAGTTATACAAGATATCTTTTACACCACTTAGGTACGTTAACAAAATATCATCCACACAGGATTCACTGCTTTAAAAAGAACAAGAATACACGCCACCCAGGCATGCACGAAAAGTTCCATTCCATCTACGTTCAAATCTCTCCGTCCGTCTCAGTCAACTTCACTCTCTCTCTCCCTCTAATGGCTCGCTTCTTCCGAATTCGCCAGCCAACGAAAAACAAAAACGCCACGTGACCTTCCACGTCAGGGGGTGGGGTCTCGAAGGAAGGGGTGAATGATCTCTCAGCCCCTTTCAGCAGCTGCGCTCTTATTGAAACTTCGGGTTCTACATTAATATCTTATTTTTGAATATCATAGTTATGATAGGGATGTATTCTTGTTAAATGATCTGTAAAATATTGACCATATAAATTATTTCAGTTAAAATATGAGGCTCTTTTTTTTCCCAAATATGCAGTAACCTTCTTAATTTACGCTGCATACGTGCACATCTTTAAATCTATACATACTAGCAGCAGGCTTCGCCGCCCCATACATTACTGTTCTTTATATTCAGTTCAATATGACCAAATTATTGCACTCGTTTCAACGAAAATCATGTTTCTTTGTTTTAACAGTATTTGTCATTCAATTTATTTACGTTAGGATTGCGACAAATTTTGGGTGTCATCATAAAAGCCGATGGTGATTATAGTCACGATACCAAGTACTAACATTGAAAAAAAAAATGTATGAAAAGGCATAATTATACATGGTGATATTTCCATTCATAAAGTGATTATGAAAATATTGCAATGGATGGCAACGTATTGTACAAATTCCTACATAAACACTTCTTAATTGCAGAAGCTGCGGGCTCTCTGGTACTTACGTATAATCCCGGCAGTCATTCCAGCTAAACTGGTTTCTCGACAAATGTGCTGGCAAACTGTTGCCAATAGTATTCCAAACTATCAACAATTTCATATGTCCGGCATCTACCTTGGTGGACGGTCGGGATAATAGGTACTAAGTACCATTGCATTATTTAATACGATACGTATCATTTTATGTGTGTTTTTTCACAAAGTTTTTATTTATTTTAACGTATCTTTGGTTACAATAATATAAAAGAAACAGAAAGTGGCTAAAATGTGCTTTAGCCCACTGAATGACGACATTTTATTTTATTATATTTTAGCTTTGAATGTGCAGTAAATGCGCCAAGTATTGAAAATTCGATTAAAGCTGTGAAAACATCTTAAAGATCTCTCAATTTCGCGTATGCTTTATTGTTATTTTGTAATCTTAGCTGCAGCTGTCGTAACTAAAAGTAGCCAGCTTGCTTCGTTTCACGTCATTGAACCGTTAATTTGGATTTTTGCGCATTTGTTATTGTTATTACGCTAATGTTTACATCTAGTTGTTGCCATTTGCAGCATAGAAATATCGTCGATTTTGGTACCACATACGTTAGGGTATTATATAACTAGATCAACACTGACGGCAACTTAATGCAAAGAGCAATCAGAATTGAAGTATTTTTTCGACTGTGTTTAATATAGCTCCACCTCTACGCGTGCTACCCATGAATAACGGCATCCCGAACACTCAGCTGTAGTCCATCAGCTCTATCGTATGGTTGGAAGGAATTAAGGCATCTCACCTACACAATAAAGATCAGACTATTATTCTTCTCCTCGACTTTCAGAAAGCCTTCGACAAAGTCTGGCACATGGGCATCATATATAAGTTAATCGAATTCAACTTCCCTGATGCAATCATTCATGTGATCAACAACTACATACTGTACAGAAACTGTCATATCCGTGTACGTGATGCCATCTCCATTAGCTCTCCGATTTCATGTGGTGTCCTTCAAGGATCCACCCTCGGACCTACGTTGTTTAATTTATTCATCAATTACATCCCTACTAGGCCATCCAATACGCTTGTTCTCTATGCAGATGATGCCGCTATTGTTGGATACGCCAACACCGGATTGCACACATCAACAATATACAATTGCAAGTCGACGAAATCTCAGCATGGCTCGAGAAATGGAAATTGCAGCTTAACATTCCCAAATTCCAGGCTCTCTATCTCTCTATGAGACAGAAGCCCTCCCGGATTCAAATTGATGGCACACCTGGAGCCGACATGTCAAAGCGTTACCATCGACTGCTCCCTCTGTTGGAACCAGCACATGACTAATGCCCGAGGTAAGATGGCTGGATCCTTCCTGAAGCTTGCACCAGCCATCCGTAGCAAACATCTCCCACCTCAGAACAAGACCCTGCTATATAAATATTTCATCTGCCCTATTGCGACATATGACGCCCCGGTGTGGGCATATGCTGCAAAATCGTCCATAGATCTCTTTTAAAAGAAACAAAGCTCCATTCTAAGGACCCTTCGTCACGAGCATCTCTTCCTAACCAACGCCCTAATCCGTCGTGATCTACGCGTTCAGACGCTACAACACATCTACAGGACTGCTGTTAGGTACTACAGCCACCTTAGTCATCTTCCCAACGCAATTGTTGCGGAATATCCGGACTACGATCCATCTGAGGCCAATTACAGATATAGGCAGGCCCTGATTACCGCAGGAGCAGGCGGGGCACGTGCCCCGGGATCCCGATTTTTAGGGGTCCCCAAATTTTACAAAATGATTTTCATTTCAAAATTGTAAACTACTAATTTTTTTCAGTTTTGAATTTATAAGTTACAAACGATATATGTATTTTTTTAATTTTATCTCTAGGAAGGAAATAAATCACAGCAGATTAACGAATTTTGCAAAAAGTGGTTGCTAGATTCGCGGAACTTACAATGACCCCTAGATCGCTAAGCGGCAGACCGATCGAAATCGCGTCCGTTTCTCAAAGGAAAATACTCCACTCGATTTTAATTGTGACTCTCTGACGTCCTCTGACGACGCAAAGCGTAAGCAGTTCCCCTGCTTCAACCTACTACCAGCGTACTCATGCACAAAACAGAAAATTAATGATTACAACCCACAGCGCCATCTCACAGGCAAATTTTATTTAGCTCTTGTACAATCAGTGCATGGATGATCGTTGTGTATTATTGCCCCTGCCCCTCCGTTAGGGTCAGTGCCGGATTAAGACAGCGTGGGGCCGTAGCATATGTTACCAAGGGGCCCCCCTGCTCAGTGACGCACCTATATATATATATATTTATTTAGGGGGAGGAGTTCACCCTCACATTTTTATGTTTAGTGCTAATTAATGGTATTACTAATGCTAATTAGATGTAAACAAAACTAAAAGGTCCCACGTATTATATATGCGAGAGGCTTATCCCAGCCGTTCCTCGACCTTGGGTGAGCTAATCTGTAGGTTTTGTGCTATAATAAAATAAAACACAACTTTTACGAATTTTCTTGATTCAAAATGAACAAATTTGAGTTAACACTAGACAAATCAATTTCTCCAAGTAAATTAGTGTGCGGAAAAAATGCCCGTCAAAATAAAGTGGGGGGGGGGCTAAATAGATAGTGAGACTGGCGATGTTTAAAGTTATTTATTCGTACAACTCAGGTTTTTTTTTAAATGAATGTTAATGTTCATGGATATATATTTGGAATTTCTAACACTTCCCACCTTTCCCATATGCAAACTTATAACTAGACAAGTTTACACACATAAAATAATAATTGTTTCTGTAAAATTTTTAGAACCTTCGAAATCGATATGTATTTTAAACTGTGCCTTTAAACACTATTTTTTTTTTCGCTATAAAAATACATGCTTGTAAAATTATTTCATTATCTGGACGGTCTTTACTAATTATAGGTTACATATTTTTAACTTCTCTTAATTTATTTAATGGGTTAATTCATAAGAAATCGAACTGGGGATAGATCTAGCACAATAATACCTCCACCATTCAAAATATACTGCATACACGCAAGGCATTTAAACTGTACATGCTTGTACAGGGGGACTGTTACTTCCACATACCGCTTGGAACACTTCTAAAGGTCATTTCGTTGGTGTTCTACAGCATATGTACATTACTTTTCAACTTACCCTCGTTAAAATGATATAAAATATATTTCTCAAAAAAATCTTTATAAGAGGAATAGAATAATCTATATAATAAATAATAAAAAATTCTGATAAAACATTCATTATCGTATTACGTTCAAATGTTTTTGCAAGACATAATAATCTTAAATGTGACAAGTAATTTGTGAGTTTCTTTGTGGGTCAAGAGTATCCGAAAATTCTTTTTGTTTTCAGTTTACCTGAGGTTATGGCTTCTTGGATATCCCGACCGTGCGAAGATCCTCTCGGTTCTAATTATTTTATTTGAACGAACGTACTGGCATTAGCGCTCTTGACCTGTGGTTTCGACCGGCCAAAAATCAATTCTTTCATATTTAACATGGTTAATTTCCGAGATTAATAAGCTAATTTATCGTAATAATGGATTCCCCAACTATAAAAAAATGACTTACATTCTATATATTATTATTGTTTCAAAAAATAATTCGCCTTTGCTTAAATATTGTAAAATGTAAAATAAATAATTAAGTAAAAACAAAGCAAGCCAACTACCAAAAGCCTTCTAAGATGGTTTACACCCTAGTGCACCTTCGCATTTCGCCAAAGCCACCCGCTTTTACTCTAAAACGAAAGAACTTTGGGGCTGCCCAACATCCGTTTAAAATACCATCCTCATATTTACTCCAAAACAGAAAAAATTTATGTCCAATATTTAAATAAAAATTATTGTTTCGTGGGGGATTATTATTGATTATGGGGCGCGTTTTTCCTACAATCTTAATCCTATGGATCTCAGCTCTCAGAGAAATGCAGAAGGTCAACTCGCGTTCCAGAGAACATCTTCAGAAATAGCCACAAATATTTCCGTTCTATTAAGTCATTTTGAAAAGTTTAATTGCAACTTCATTAAAAAATTCTTTCGACTTGTTACTGAAAAGTCCCTGAAATGATCTGGACATATAGACTACAGCCTAATGAATAATCCGGCCCGCAAACGGATTAATACAATTTTGTGGGTGAAGGCTTGGATGGAAGATTAACATATATATATCTTATAAATAAAAATGAAATTCTGTTTGTTTGTTTGTTTGTTTGTTCGTTTGTTTGTTTGTTTGTTTGTTTGTGGATTTGATTCGTATACAAATCCACAAAAATGGACCTATCGGCCTGAAATTTAGCACAGATATGTAAAATAATATAGAATGAATCGTAGTCCACTTTAAAACTTTGAAAGTCCACCCGTTCCCGGAATTTAAGAGATTTTTTATGCTCTTCACGCAAAAATCTTTCCGTAATTGTAACCCCTGTAGTGAAAAAAATGTTAAATAAGGATCGTGGTTGCCATGTGTGGCGATTTTGCCGAATAAAATGTCGTTCGTATACAAATCCACAAAAATTAACCTATCGGCCTGAAATTTAGCACAGATATGTAAAATAATATAGAATGAATCGTAGTCCACTTTAAAACTTTGAAAGTCCACCCGTTCCCGGAATTTAAGAGATTTTTTATGCTCTTCACGCAAAAAGCTTTCCGTAATTGTAACCCCTGTAGTGAAAAAAGTGTGAAATAAGGATCGTGGTTGCCATGTGTGGCGATTTTGCCGAATAAAATGTTTTAAATTCTCAAAGTAAAAATAAAAGAATAATAATGATTTTTTTTTGTTAGTTTATATTCGTCAGGTTATTTTTTTTTAAATTATAATATCGTGTGCATGGGAAATCAGAGCAGGAATGTAATGCTTTACACGCAAAACAATAAGAATTGAAGATTTCCGAGGCTAATGTGTAAATTCTTTTAGTTTGGCGAAAAAATAAAATGGCTGAAATATGGATTTTGAGTAAGTGAGTTCTAGCGGTTTGCACAGTTTTAGGCTTTGCGCAATTTATTGAGAGCTTAAGGAAATAGATTTTTGGAAACAAGTGCAAAGGTTTTATTAGAATACAGCGTTAAATTTTAATGATCCGTGAAGAAATAATGCAGTTATTAAGGGATTTCAAGCGATCTAACTTCAGAATTCTCGCCAATTGAGTACATTGATTTAAGTTGGGGGAATTCCGCAAAATTTTAGAAAATTGAAATCTTCTCATTTAGTACATCGGAGTAACGATGAATAAAACACATTATAGTTGATTTTAAAAAAAAAAAATCGGCTGTATTAAGGGATTCCAATTTTCAAATAACTCTCTTTGGCTACTCTTTGGCGGTCGAACCATTTCCCATATTGATTGCTGCTAAGTCAATGCTTCGAATGATTCCCTGAAAAAACTCTTGCAAAATGGCGTATGTTGGCACTTTGGCGAGGCTTAGATTTGAAACTGGATTTTATTTGGGACTGGTATATATAATAACACTGGTTATAGATAAAAATGAATGTTGGTATGTGTTTATGAGGTTGAAAAACTCCAGCACCGTTGAGCACCGTTGCACGATGAAATTTGGTTCACCTAAGTCTTTTATGATGGAGAAGGTTTTTATGCTATCCGTTTTCTTTAACTTGCCACTTGGTGCCGCAGCACAACGTTGAATTCTATTCCGTTTAGCCGTTTGCTATGCGAATATCGTCCAACCGATTTCCATGAAATTTGGTACACGCGAATATTAGAACACGGAGAATATTTTTCACTATCCATTTTGCTGTAACTTGCCGCTAAATGGCGCTGCAAAGCATCAACTTCTATACCGTTCGACCGATCGGCATAAAATTTTTTATACTTACACATTTGAGCACGAAGAATATATTCTAACTGCGTTTCTTTTGATGTTACTCACCACTAGATGAC
>JAWZYV010019417.1:0-23466 GCA_038373885.1 Cheiracanthium punctorium
AGGCTTGAGCGTCCGTAGACGTCGACTCAGATCGCATGTAGTACGTTGTCTACTGTGTTTTCTTGTGTAATGTGTTTGTGCCTTCCAGTTAAGTCTATGTTGGATTATAGTATATATTTTTTTTAATTTATAGAATTTACAGTTAATTTGTGTGACGAGGTACTTGTATATTTTAATTACTGACAGGCTATAATGCCGTATAGATGTTCTGTTGCTGAATGTCGTGGGAACCTTAAGAATGGCCCACGCGTGTCTGTATTTAGGCTTCCAGATGACCTGGAAATAAAAAAGAAGTGGATTAGTTTTCTGAAGAAAGATGGACTTGAAGTTTCCGAACATACAAGGGTATGTACCTATCTTTTAAAATTTAATTTAGATTTGTTCAATTGTGTAATGTGGTTTGATATTTGATAGCGAATGAATAAATTTCCCAAATATCTAATGACCTTTTAAAAGAAAAGGACAGACTGTATTAAAATATTTAAAAAGTTGAAAACACATTAAAATCCGACAGGTAGCACTTTCGGTGGCGGCCACCACCTTCCTCAGCCTTAGCTTCAAAATGCTCTGCTCTCTTCCTCAGAACTTCGTTCCATCTTGGATCGATTTGCGCACGCGTCATGTCGTTTACAGCACCATCTGTGGTTATAATCTGTAATGCTTCCATGTTGCTACCATGACATACTATTGGCTAACTGGGGATAATTCGGTTACCGGGTGTCCTCGCCAAGCGCCGATGAGTCGCCAAGATTGGAGGTTGGTCGAAAGTTTGTTTACTTTAGCTTTAGAGTCCGATGTCCGTTGTAACCTGTGTGGATTGAGTTGAGGTGTTGGATGATGCTGTAGTTTAATGAAAAAACGCTCGGTGGGTTCATTAAACGATACCAGGATGTTTGGTAAAGGGATTTTGTGATTGGTTAAGGCAATTTAACTGTAATCGGTAAAACGAGGTTATAAAACGAGGAAATTTCTAATCGGTGATGGTGAGTCAGTTCTGTTATGATTTCAATTTTAAGTAAAGTGTAATTAATTAATAGCCTACTTAATTAAAAATCCTTACCTTAATTAGTGAATTAAATCAAGTAAAATTAAAATTTCTAAACAATTTGTTTATTAAGGTGGTTTTGTTTTGGTCACCATATACCAGTATTCATAAAGGAAGTAAAATAATAATGAAGTGTTTAAAATTTATTAAGGTATATGTTGAATTACTATTGATGACTCATGGCTGACTCATTTTTATTTATTTGTTTACTTGTTCTATATTTTGGCGCCAAACATCTAAAAGATCGTTATTCTAGCGATCGTGTTGCCATCTTTGTGTAAGGTAACTATACATATTGTTCAAGTAATTAAAATATTTTGTACAACAATTTTCTTTTAAATTTTAAATTTATGAAAATACGTTTTGTGAGAGCTGACATTATTCGGAGGGTTGGTAATAAATTTTTAGAGCTGACAATAAGAGTTTCATAAAAATGTTTGTTTTGAAATTGGTAATTTTCCTTAGAAAAAAATTAAGTGGTTGTAATTACAGTTAAGTTTTTTTTTTTCTTTCACTATAATTATCTTTTCTGGAATTCTCTAACCTTCTTTCTAATTCCTCTTTTTTTAATAACATCCAATAACTACATGCATCGATACCAATACTACGATTCAATATATCGAAGAAGAAAACAACAGCGGCGCAAGGATATGGAGATCGGCACCCAAGCATTTTCAAATTTTTAAATCAAAAATAGAACTTCTACAATAGTTACTACGATAAGAACAACTTTCACATTTTTCATCATAGTAAAAAAATTAAGTTTCAACGCCCATCGATAATTAATCTACAAGTTTTCATTAATAATAATTGTATCTTCGACCGAACTACTTTACGAGCGGAAAGCGCCTGCCAAAAAAGGAGGTAAAAAGGTGACCTAAGCCGGAGGAAGCGTGGGGTGGAATCATTCTGGCGGTTGGATGTGACTGAAGTGGAGTGAGTTCCACGCGCTGCCTTGTAAAAGAAAAAGAAATGGCGCTGAGTCCACGAGATGAATTCTGGAAGATGCCCTGATGAAAGATTCTTGATGGGGGCCCCCCCTCTCCATCAATAATCGATAAGTTATCTTCTTTCCTCTTTCTTCTTTCTTTTAATTAAATTCCTTTTTTTAATTTTTTTGTGCACAAAAGTTAGGTAAATTTTTTTGAAAAAAAGGTCAGCTCGGGGAAAGGGAAAAATGGAATGTATTTGTAATTATAGTATTATCATATTTTTTTCGATTTTATCTAGTTTAATTGTCAAATGTAAAAGTATTAAAAGACATAATTAATAAATGTGATTTGTTGTAAGTAAAAATGGCTCCTCTTCATTTATCTCACTTCGTGTAAATTTATTTCAGCAGTTCTCTTTCAGGTTTTAAATCTTTTAGCCTAATGGCATTTGCACGTAACGCCGAGAGCCTGGTTGGTATATTGCGGTCACAACACTTTTAAAGCTAAGCATTTATTTTTTTTGTATGAACTACAAGGATATTAATTGATTATAAATGGAGGTACAACAATGGTGCCGTTCAAATTTGGATCGGCGAATTAAGTGTGATGAATGAGACGAGCCATTTTTTTTTTGTGTCGGTCAGCCATGGGTCAAATTTTTTCTGAATGATTTTAATAGATTGTATAATTATTATTAGTTATTTAGTATTTTGGGTTACAATTATTTAAATTAAAATGGCTAGATCTTCCACCTCGGATCTTCCCTCTTTAGATAATGCGTGTCATTTAACAGTAACAACGGTAAATTTTGGGGAATTTATCCCCCTGGTAACCCCCTTTTCGGGAAATAACCCGGACTTCACCATTATCGATTTCTTCGACAAGATCGAAGAAATCGCCAAACACGCGTCATGGAAGGATGAACAAACACTGTTTGTCGCCAAAACCAAATGCATTGGGGAAGCGGATGCTTTTGTTAGGTCGCAGCCTCAGTTGAAATCTGCCGATTACAGAACATTTAAAGAAGCATTGAAGGACAGGTTCGGCACTAACGACAAAGATTGTTCGCTTTTGAAATTCACAACGGCAGTACAGGGTTTTAATGAGACCACGCGGGGTTTTTTGTCCCGTTTAAACGGTTTAGCACATCGCTGCTTTCCCGATGAAGAGCCCATTCGGCAAAGGATGTTGGTTTCCCAATGTCTTCAAGGCCTCCGACCCTCCGTTCGCCGATTCATCATGGCACAAGACCATGACACCTTTGAGAAAATTTGGGCTCTAGCTTTACAGGAAGAACAATGTGCCGCGCTAGAGAAAGCCTCCGCGAGTGTCAACATTGTTGACACCGAACCGAAGCCGTCCGCCATTGAAACGGAGTTGAGAGAAATTAAATCCTTGGTTCAGAATAGTATTTTTGAAACAGATAAAAGGGTTAGCGATCTTCAAGAGGAGGTAAAGAGATTGAACAAATTAGTCATTAGCAACAGTACTAATCGGATAATTTGTTTTAAATGTAGAAAACCAGGGCATTATAGTCGCGATTGTCGATCAAGATATTATAATCAACACAGACCCAATGGAAATGACAGGCAGGGAAACTAAATCAGGGGCAAGACAGGGACACTCATCTGATCTTGAATCCCCCTTTTGAGTGCACTGGGATTGCGACTTCGGAATCCAATTATACTTTGCCTATTGTAAAAATTAATGTTAAGGATTTTGTTATACATACTCTTATTGATACAGGTGCCTCAATTTCCATAATTAAGGGAAGTGTTTTGGAATCTTTGAAAGACACACGCTGCATTAAATTAGTAGAACCTTGTTTTTTAAAAGTATTGGGCATTACACAGAATTTAGTAACCTTGAACCAAAAAGTTAAGTTAGAAGTTCAATTAGGGACCTTTAAGTGTGAAATAGAATTTTTTGTATGTAATACAGATTTATTTACTTACGATGCGATCTTAGGTTCGAACTTTCTTATCGAAAATCAAATTCATATCAATTTTGCTAAGACTACCATTTCAAATGAAAATTTTTTACTTAATTGGACAAATAAACAAATTTCTAGACATAATGTTAATTCTGTACAAAATCTAAATTTTCAAGTAGGTTTTAATAAACGTAAATGTATCATTCCTCCTAAATCTGAATTAATTGTAACAGTTACTACTAAAGATAATTTTAAGATTTCTGATTTTGTCTTAATCCAACCACATAAGCATGCCATGTCGCATGTGTGGATTGTCTCGAGCTCAGTAAATGAAGGAAATGACAATGGCGAATATTTTGTCAAGATAGCTAATTTTTCTAACGACCCTGTTCACATTAACAAAGACACCAAAATTGTAAACATTGAGCCTATTGAGGTAGTTAAGAGCGACGAAGTAAGCGTTGGGGAGGAATTTTATAAGGACGATAATGAATTGATGGGAGAAGTAAACATGGCGGAGGAATTTTATGAAGATGAGAATGAAATTTTTGGAGGTAAATTTGATCTGGCTCATTTAGGAGATGAGGAAAAAGTTAAATTAAAAAATTTATTAATCAAACATAAAGGTGTTTTTGCTGAAAGTGTAAAGCAACTTACGGGTTGCAACACCATAGCTCACCGAATCTACCTAACGGATGATTTGCCAGTCAGGCAGAAGCCTTACAGAACCCCACATCCTTTACGAGAAGAATTGAAAAGTCAAATAAACCAGCTTTTGGATGCCGGGATAATTTCTGTAAGTGATTCACCGTATGCTTCCCCAATATTATTAGTTAAGAAAAAGAATAACACGTATAGGTTGGTATGTGACTATAGGAAATTAAATTTAAAAACACAACCGCTTCCTTTTCCCTTACCGTTAATTTCGGATTTATTAGATTCATTAGAAGGAGCCAAGTATTTTTCTTCTTTGGACTTGTGTTCAGGCTATTGGCAAATGAATTTAGATCCCAAGGATCGTCATAAGACTGCTTTCACCACCGAATTTGGCCTTTTTCACTGGAATCGTCTACCTCAGGGTTTGAAAAATGCAGCGTCGTCATTTCAAAGATTATTGGAAATAGTATTAGCTGGGCTGAAAGAGTGGAATATTAATACTTACCTTGATGACCTTATAATTGCGTCGAACACGTTCGAGGAACACCTCGAAAAACTAGACATGGTATTCAAGAGATTAGGCGAGCACAATTTAAAAGTTAATCCGGGAAAATGTCAATTAGTTAAGGAAAAAATTACTTACCTTGGGTTTCAGGTCACTGACGGTAAAATTTTGCCCGACAGCAGAAATGTGGAGGCAATTCAAAAGTTTCCAGTTCCAACTAACAAAAAGCAGGTTCGGTCATTTTTAGGACTTTGTAATTTCTATCGCAAATTTATAAAGAATTTCGCCCACATAGCAATACATTTGACTAAATTAACAAAAAAATCAGTAACTTTTGTTTGGGATGAAAATGCCAATAATGCTTTTGAGCAATTAAAGTCAGCATTAATCTCTTACCCTTGTCTTATTTTACCAAACACTAAGAAAGAATTCGTTTTGCATACAGATGCTTCTGGATATGCTATTGGAGCTGTATTGAGTCAGGAAGGTCAGGATGGACAATTACATCCGGTTGCTTATGCAAGTAGGCGGTTGAACGATGCCGAAACTAGGTATAGTGTTTTTGAAAGGGAAACCTTAGCGGTCGTTTGGGGAATAAACAATTTTCGACACTATTTGTATGGGCAATCTTTTAAACTTTTTTGTGATCAGAAGTCGCTTTCCTATGCACTCAAACTTAAGGATAGCGGTAGAATTACAAGATGGATACTTGCGCTTCAAAATTACGACTACACAGTAACTCACACTCCTGGGAAAATGAATGTGCCTGCGGATACTTTGTCACGAACAGTTCAGGTAGAACCCGTCAATGTCATTGAATTCACAACAAACAACTTTCCCCTGCTAGGATTAGGAATTTACAAGAGCAAGACACTAGGTGTCAAGAGATTTTGATTAAGTTAGAGAACACAAATGAAATTGAACAAAATGGGATGAAATTTTTTAAGAGGGATGGAATTTTGTTTTGTGTAAATGATAAAGCAAAGGGTCACAAATTTACCATCACAGACAGACTAGTAATTCCAAAGACACTCATTAGTGAGGTTTTGTCCTTAGGACATGACTCGATAACATCAGCACACCCAGGCATTAAGAGGACTTTAACCCGAATTAAGAGAAACTATTTTTGGTGGAACATGACACACCATATCATTAATTATGTCAAATCTTGCCACTCGTGTCTTGAGAGAAGAGGGTATAACGCTAAACATAAAGCGCCGCTACAAAGAATTCAAATAACTAGTCGGCCTTTTGAGCGAATTGGGATGGACGCAGTAGGACCACTTCCTATTACTGAGTCAGGCAATCAACATATTATAGTAATTGGTGATTATTTTACCAGGTGGGTGGAAGCATACCCTGTGAAGGATTTACAAACTGAAACGATTGCTTTGGTGTTAGAAAGGTTCATATGCTCGCATGGGATTCCTGAGCATTTGATAACTGACAGAGGTAGTTCTTTGATTTCTGACAGCATACAAAAAGTTTATAAAAAACTGGATATTAAGAAACACACTAGTACAAGTTACCACCCAGCGACTGATGGGGTAGTTGAACGGGTTAATGCTACAATAATTAACGCACTCCAGCACTTAGCAGACAATACTTACCATGAATGGGACAAATATTTACATTTTGCACTTTTGGCTTACAGAACAGCAGTACACTCAACCTTAAAAGATACACCAGCTCATTTAATATATGGAAGGGATTTAGTATTACCAATAGATCTTATAAGTAGCCCCCCTTTGAGGTCATATTCTGATCAGAGGGAACTCAGTGAAGATTTGGAGATTCGTCTACAACAGTGTTTTAAAATCATAAAAGCCAATTTAGTTGAAGCTGCAGAAAGACAAGAAAAGTATAGAAAAAAGGTGTGTAAGGAGAAGGGTATTGTTATAGGAGATCTGGTGATGTTATACACGCCGTCAATTAAAGTTGGGCAAGGGAAAAAGTTTTCTAAATTTAATAAAGGGGTTTATAGAGTTAAAAATCAACTTAGTAAAGTCAATTTTGAAATCATTAACATATACAACCATAAAGATAAACAAGAAGTCCATGTTGACAGATTAACCAAAATTCCAGATCGCCTCATTTTCCCATCCTTGGATGTAGAGTTCATAGAGGAAGAGCCTAGTGCTCCTAATGAAGATAACGAAATTTTAAATTCGCCAGATCTCAATAACAGTCCTTTCCCCAAAAACTATACAAAAACTGTCAGAGTAGTCGTGAACAGCAATCGAGTGCCCAGGAAGCTGCCCAGTAATGTACAGCAGTGTACGACAGGAAGCTCTGCTCCAGTTGTCCAGACCCCACCACAGGCTGTGGTGCCTCCAAGCACGGGACAGGCCACCAAACATCCATACAATTTGAGACCAAGGCAGAATGGTTTCGTAAAAAAATGAACTGTTATCATGAAGAATCAGATTATTATAGTGTGAAAATTTTTATGTGTCATTTTGTTCTATATATTTTATGATTTAAGTGTTGATTGTTTTGAATTTTTTACTAATGTTATATGAATATTTAATATAACTTTAACACTAATTTGTTGGGCCCAACATAAATATATCTGCTGCTGAACATAATTTTTTTAAGATATTTATTGGTGGAGTAGCTAACCATCTAATGTGAATATTTTGGGTTTGATTAATGTGTTCTTCACCTAGATATAGCAAAGTGTTAATTTTTTTTAAAGAGTTTTTTTATAAATCATTTTATATGTGTTTTGTCAAGGTGGCAATTAATAGGGTTCTGTTGTAGGCTAAACACACTAGTTAGAAGTTGATCAGAGTCCAAAGTCTACAAATTTTTCCTTTATTATTGAATATGTTTGTGTTATATGTAAAAGTTTGCAATGGTTCGGAATGTTGGAGGGTAGTGAAGGTTTCCCTTGTGATATGCATTTCAACTTCAAGTGCTAATATTTTGTGTAGTGTTAGTTAGGTATTTTGCAATTTTTTTTTTTAATTTTGTTTTCTTTTATTGTGATATTTTTTTTGGGGGGTAATTGTATACTATTTTTATGCGAAGCAGATTATTCAAGCTACTGTGTTAGTTTTTTTTTGTTTTGTGTTGTAAATCAACATTTTGGTTTGCAATTTGGAGTTAGGCGGGTTACTTAGGGTGTGTAAATTCCAGTTTACTGTTATGTTTCTTTGAAAAAAAAAAAAAAAAATGTTGCACATTTTTTTTTTCGTGTGAGAGGGAGGTATTTGTTATGATTTCAATTTTAAGTAAAGTGTAATTAATTAATAGCCTACTTAATTAAAAATCCTTACCTTAATTAGTGAATTTTAAATCAAGTAAAATTAAAATTTCTAAACAATTTGTTTATTAAGGTGGTTTTGTTTTGGTCACCATATACCAGTATTCATAAAGGAAGTAAAATAATAATGAAGTGTTTAAAATTTATTAAGGTATATGTTGAATTACTATTGATGACTCATGGCTGACTCATTTTTATTTATTTGTTTACTTGTTCTATATTTTGGCGCCAAACATCTAAAAGATCGTTATTCTAGCGATCGTGTTGCCATCTTTGTGTAAGGTAACTATACATATTGTTCAAGTAATTAAAATATTTTGTACAACAATTTTCTTTTAAATTTTAAATTTATGAAAATACGTTTTGTGAGAGCTGACATTATTCGGAGGGTTGGTAATAAATTTTTAGAGCTGACAATAAGAGTTTCATAAAAATGTTTGTTTTGAAATTGGTAATTTTCCTTAGAAAAAATTAAGTGGTTGTAATTACAGTTAAGTTTTTTTTTTTCTTTCACTATAATTATCTTTTCTGGAATTCTCTAACCTTCTTTCTAATAACATCCAATAACTACATGCATCGATACCAATACTACGATTCAATATATCGAAGAAGAAAACAACAGCGGCGCAAGGATATGGAGATCGGCACCCAAGCATTTTCAAATTTTTAAATCAAAAATAGAACTTCTACAATTGTTACTACGATAAGAACAACTTTCACATTTTTCATCATAGTAAAAAAATTAAGTTTCAACGCCCATCGATATTAATCTACAAGTTTTCATTAATAATAATTGTATCTTCGACCGAACTACTTTACGAGCGGAAAGCGCCTGCCAAAAAAGGAGGTAAAAAGGTGACCTAAGCCGAAGGAAGCGTGGGGTGGAATCATTCTGGCGGTTGGAGAGAATGAATGTGGTGTGAGTTCCACGCGCTGCCTTGAAAAAGAAAAAGAAATGGCGCTGAGGTCCACGAGTGAATTCTGGAAGATGCCTTGAGGAAAGATTCTTGATGGGGGCCCCCCCTCTCCACCACTAACGATAAGTTTATCCTTCTTTCCTTTCTTTCTTTCTTTCTTTTAATTAAATTCCTTTTTTTTTAATTTTTGTTGTGCACAAAAGTTAGGTAAATTTTTTTGAAAAAAGGTCAGCTCGGGGAAAGGGAAAAATGGAATGTATTTGTAATTATAGTATTATCATATTTTTTTCGATTTTATCTAGTTTAATTGTCAAATGTAAAAGTATTAAAAGACATAATTAATAAATGTGATTTGTTGTAAGTAAAAATGGCTCCTCTTCATTTATCTCACTTCGTGTAAATTTATTTCAGCAGTTCTCTTTCAGGTTTTAAATCTTTTAGCCTAATGGCATTTGCACGTAACGCCGAGAGCCTGGTTGGTATATTGCGGTCACAACACTTTTAAAGCTTTATTTTTATTTTTTTGTATGAACTACAAGGATATTAATTGATTATAAATGGAGGTACAACAGTTCTTATTTTGTGTTATTGATGTTTGGTGTGTTTAGTATATTTTGGTTTTGTGGTTAGTTAGTATAAGAAAGCGTTTTGGTGTTATGTTATTAGGTGTAGTGCGTTTTGGATATTTTTCAGGAGTTTCTTTAGATAAAGGTAAGTGTTTTTTATAAAGAATTTTTGCAATTGCTTAAGGTTTTCAATGTGATTTGTAAATGTGTATAAGTACGTTATTTAATCCACCGGTGTTGTTTTGAGTTGAAAACGGGCCTGTGTTTGCCCAGTTTACATTAGCTGTATGAGTAGGTTGCTTAATTCACTGTTGTTCTTTTAGTTAAAAACGGTTTACTGGTTGCCTAGTTTACATAGCTGTACAACTAGGTTGGTGAATCCACTGAGGTTTTTTTAGTTAAAAACGGTCCACTGGTTGCATAGTTTACATAGCTGTACAACTAGGTGGCTGAATCCACTGAGGTTTTTTTAGTTAAAAAGGTGCACTGGTTGCATAGTTTACATAGCTGTAGAACTAGATTGCTTAATATTCTGAAATTTTTTTAGTTAAAAGTGGTTTACTGTTTGCTCATTTTTAATTGCCTGTTACTGAATTTGCTGACAATTTTTAGTGTTAAGTATGGATGGTGTATTTTGTTTTATTGTTTTTTTTTAAGTGGAATATCTGTGGAATTTGAATGTGTTAAAGTAATTTGTATTTCCTGACAGTGCTCAACATGTTGTATTATTTTATCGTATTCTAAAATGGTGTTTCACACGTGAAAAATTTGGCGACAAAAAAAAAGCGCCAAGTAGCGGGTGTTGGCGAGAAAAAAAAGTCGCCAAAAATAGGCGACACCCGGTAACTGAATTACTCCCGGCTAACTATTATGCCCTCAACATGGAAGCATTACAGATTATAACCACAGATGGCGTTGTAAACGACATGACGCATGCGCAAATCAATCCGGGATGGAACAAAGTTCTGAGGAAGAGAGCAGAGCATTTTGAAGCTAAGGCTGAGGAAGGTGGTGGCCGCCACTGAAAGTGCTACCTGTCAGATTTTAATGTGTTTGTAACCTTTTAAATATCTAATGACCTTTCAGAGCTTCACATAAATACTGCGATAATTGCTGAAGCTTGGCAGTTGCCAATACAATTGATGGAAATGGCACTTCACAGCAAGGACGTAATATAAGGGGAAGGGCCAGTGGGTCCAGACCCCTTCCAAAATTTTGATTTTTATTAACAAAATGATGAGGTTTTTGTGAAAAAATTTGCCTTTTCCATCACTTGGACACCCTCTGCAATTTTTTCAGGGGTACGACCCTGCTTCACAAGAACAGCAAAAAAATAAATAAAATAAAAAGAAGGAACCACCTGCCATTTTTGACAGCATTATTTTACTCTGCCAAATCTGTCCTAAATCAGGGATCACTCTAGAGCATTTCAGGGGGGCGGCCCGCCCTGGTGCCCTTTTTCTGGTAAAATGCCGCCCTCCTTGCCCTTTTTCTTGATAAAATTATGCCCTCTTTTTTTTTTTTTTCAATCAAAATGCTGCTCCTTTTCTCCACCCTTCCTTGTTTCCCCTTCTCTTTGATTCTCCTTACCATTGCTGACGCTCGGGTAGACCCCAAAAAAGCCTCTCTCCAACAACAACAACGAAGTTGATTTGTTAATTCTCTTATCAATGATGTGTGGGGAGAAGGGGGGGGGGACATCTGCTCAGTTGCTGCTCTTCTCCCTCCCGACCTGAGGAGAGGGTTAAAACCATTCGCTGTAGCTTGAGGTCATAAAATATCTCATTAGAGAAACAATCTGTCATCCAGAAGAGTAGTCATAACAATAAATTATTTGCTACTGTAAATGGCGCTTTACCGTGTTTTATAAATGCTGTAAGTAATTAATAAACGCCACTTGGTTATTGTTTATTTTTTCAGATTTTCAAAACACATTCATCCAAACTTAAGGCTGGCTGCACGGAAAGTTCAAGACAAGGGCAATTCCGGAAGTCTGGGTAACACCCCCCCCCCCCCCCCCACACACACACACACACTCCTCCCCATCGATGTACTAAAAAGAATAGGGAAAAATTTATTCATTGACAGGGTGTGCAGCAGTCAGGAAATACTACTTGAAAATATCGAATTTCTGGTCAGCATAGGGGCCCAATTGATGATTATTCTATAGGGCCATGGGCGCCGGCAGCATAGGGCAAGGGGATTTTTGTATGAAGTGTTTTCCCTTGCTTTTTTGCTCTTTCCAACATGGTAACCATATGTTAAAGTAGTCTTTGCCCCCTCCCCTGGGAAATTTTCTGCCGGTGCCCATGTATAGGGCTGTTTTAGGCAGAGATAGGGGTGGGAACTGTCAATATAAAATTTGTGTCTATTTTGCAGCCCCTCCAAAAAAATGAAATTGTCGATGATTCCAAGAATGCAAGTCGTGTGAAAATGCGCAGTGGGGAGAGCCATTGAGACTATTTTGAATTCATCGATTGGGAAATTAAAAATGTGTGCAAGAGGGTCAAATTCTTTCCGATCCCTGAAGGGTCGGGCATTATTATATAATTATGTAATTACGAATATTACACAACAATAATTATAAGACTTCTTGCCTGTTTAGAAAATCCTTTACCGTCGCCCACGATAGGAAAAAAATATCGTCCCCCCCCCCTCTTTTTTTATTATGTCGTACACTTGCAATTTATTTTTCCCTCGGACACGTCTTATCTAAACTGGCGTTCTTATTACAGAATATTTCCAAAAGTTATGCATATAGTGCTGCAACTAGAGGTCAAGTCGCCCGGAACAAACCTTTGTTCAAAATTTGTTTAATCATTTGCTTTAAAAATTGCTATTAAGAAAACACATTTTCGGACATAAAAGTATGTTTATAAAAGCTACCCTTATGTGTTTGTAGACAATAATTACAAAAGTTGCCCTTTTTGTGTGATATGATATGCCCTTTTCCCAAACACTGCCCTTTTTCTGTAATGTGCACCCTGCCCTTTTTCATTTCTAGAGTGATCTCTGCCTAAATACAGTATTTTGAAAAAGGGTTTCTTTTCAGAATCTCGTACTAACTTCTGTTCTCTAAATGGCAGCCATCTTGTTTTCACACAGATTGAAAATATATTAAAGACGACCCATAATGAAAATATATTAAAGACGATAATCTATGATTTTAAAAGAAAAATATTGCCAGAATTTTAAAAGCACTCCCAAATATATCGAAAAGCCGAAATCATCCTTGATGTCAATGGATGCCGTTCCCACTTACCTCAAATTGTGCTATAAATATAAGTTGCCATTAATGTAAATTATTAATTAAATACTGTGAATTCTGGTTAATTGGGACACTGTCTGTGTTTAGCAGAGTTTTATACTTCAAAATTTTAAGCAGTGAAAGCTAGTAAGAAAAATGAATTGAGGGCTTGCCAGGTAAAAGATGACAAAAGCGTTTACCTTGATAGTTCTTTTATTTTAATAATGAAGCATGAAGGCTTGTATACAGATGGGGATGAAAAAAGGAAACAAAAAACAGGTATTTGATGTGGTACAGCATCTATGTGTCATCGGACATTCTGGACAACAAATCGAACCGGGGTCGAACAGCATCACCTTGAGGTAAGCTTGTAGTGGCATAATCAAAAGGCTTTATTGGAAGCTGCGTGGGAAGGCTCCAGGTTAATCGTTTGACTCAGCTCAGAGCATCTCACATGGATGGCTTCGAGCGTCCTTCTACGCGCATCTGCCGCATCACCCTTTTCGCCTCCTCTCTCTCAACTATCGCGGCGAACGACGAACTTTTATACTGTTGGCCAGGCAACGACGTCACTAAAGACTGCGGACCTGTGACGTGAAAAGAAAAAGGAGAAAATAGCTCCGCGGCAAGTCGCCGGGAGTACAGCGCCTCTAGCGGCCAAAAACAGAAACACATTATGCAAAACGTTTTGCAGCAATTAGGTGCTTGTTTGAAGCGTTGATATTAGAATAGTGTTAAGTAAGAACTTTAATTAATAAAAATAAGAGCTATCTGTGCCTTTAGATTTTAAGGCAAATAATTAAAGTTAAGTTATACAGCATTCAGTTATAATAAAGAAAACACAGCCACATGTCATGGAACCTTTAAGGTAAGGTTTACAGTTACTTTTCCTAACAGACACATCTGAGAAAAGAAAATATGTGTGTTTTAGTGACTGCCTCAATCAGTGATCGCGATAACGCCTCTAGATGTGTATTTCACGCTTTAGAAATTCAGAATATGCCTTAAAAATTTTGGAATGCGTATTTTTACGCATTGCTTTTCCATATAAAATTAGGTATATTTTGATAAATAATTATGATTTGCTGATTTTAAATTTAAAAAATCCAATTATTGCACTAGTTTTTGCTGAACTGACATTTATTACCTAGACTTATAATCAGTTATTATTTATGTGTCAAATGCAATTTAATTATGTATTTGAATATTTAGCACAATTGTTCGTTGCTTTAATGACTCCTTTGGAAAAGAAAATACTCTTTCTAAAAAGGTTAGGAGTTTTTTTTACTTTTCTGAAAAAATCCTAGATCGATCACTTCCCTCAATTATCAGGAGTTTAAATAAAGAAGGAAATTGTATTTGTCATTGGATTCCTGTCCCAGGTAAACAGTTGCCCCACTTATCCAGTGTCCCAATTAACCGGAATCTACTGTATATGGAATTTTTACTCTGCATTATAATTTATTTCCCCTTCTCATTTCAGATCTGTGAATGCCATTTTGCACCTAATGACATCATCAGCGAAACTATCCATTATGATGAAGCAAGTGGTAGTTCTGTTACACTTATATTGCCTGCACCTAGATTAAGGAAAGGTGCCATTCCGACTATTTTACCAGCATGTCCGCAGTACTTGTCTAAATCTGCCAGTGGTGTAGTCGAGGGGGTATGCGGGGGATGGCTTCCCCTTATTTTTTTATTTGAACTTATCGCACTGAAACTAAATCTTCATATGACAATGAACATGGATGTAAAAGTTTAGAGGACTTGAAAGGTAAAGTTAATTTGATTTTCATGCCAAAAGGATGAAGAGTAACATCAGATAATGAAAAGGTGATGTTTTCATTGATAGGAGGTGATGATTTAGCTCTTCAAAATATTTCACCTCGAAGTAGTGGCAAATATCCAGGCTGTGCCAAGCATTTCATTAGACATTTTATTTATTTCCTCTATTCATAGTGGACACCAGGGTTTTGACTTTGTTGCTTTTTTTTTTAATCCTCAAAAATGTACCTAAAAAAAAAAAAAAAAAAAAATTATGCCATTTTAGTTCCTACACCTTCTTCCAGTGCCATTATGGAGTGTTGACTCATTCATTCACTGTGGGATTTATGGTAGTGACGTGCAGGTCAGTTGACTACATATCAGCTACACATTTCATTAATTTGAAAATAAAGCCTCTTCAATGGCTTCAGCTAGAAGAACTGGCCAAGAATAAACCATGGCATTTCCGTATTCTCTGTTTACTTGAATGCCCAAGCAGAGCTCATTCTAGGTAGGAAAAAGGGCAGGGTGCAAAGGTTTTAAAAAAGGGCATTGTGTTTCTTTAAAAAGGGCAGTACATATCCTGATTAAAAACACTTCTGATTCGGAAAAAAAATTACTTTAAAAATTGAGTAAAACGATGCTTTATTGATTTATAAATTAATAATAAATAGTTATCTTTATTAATAAATTAATTACTAGTCTTTATTAAAAATTAGATAACATTAATTAAGTCAAAGCTAAGTTATGTTAAAGAGTTAATTACTTTAACTTTAATTAACTTATTAAAATAAATTATAAATATTTAAGTTAATAAGAATATTTCTTTAAAATATTTTTAAGGTTTTTTATTATTATAACAAAAATAATCACCCAAACATACCTAACAGACAAGAAAATGCTTAGTTAAGTAAACATTTTGCATAAGAAGCAGATTTTAATTAAAGATTTATTTGATCATCTTGTTAAGAATCGTCAACAAAAGTTTAACTAAGAAACACTTAACAAAGTAAAAGTCAAGTTTTCTAAACCTAAATTTTCATCATTATTTTTTTTTTCAGTTTTAAGTTATTACACTTATAATTCATTCAATTTTTCATCATTCACTTGTCTTCAGGGGCGTAGCCAGAAATTTTTCATGGGGGGGGGTTATGACTACTGCAACTCATATATATGTATACGTGTGTGTGATAATGTAGTGAAGAATATACATTTTGTATGGCAAAAAATTCCTCATGGGGGGGGGGGGTTATGACCCCCCTAACCCCCCCCCCCTTGGCTATGCCTCTGCTTGTCTTTGTAAGAATTAATTCAGTAGTACAAAAATTAAATTATAATAGTTAATGCATAAAAATATTAATAACACTTCCATTCAAAATAACCATATAATGGTATAAATATGTATTCCAGTTATTCAATATATATTCCACTACAAATTCCAGTTATTTATTTTTTTGAAAATGGATAGCAATAGGTAACTTTTTCTTTCAGGATTATGATGCAGCCATTATAAGTATTCTTCTGTTGATTTTAACAATCAGCTGGTCACTTATATAAGTGGCAATATTGAAATAGCTGGGAAAGGAGATAAGAACCTCAACCACTATCTTTCTCCCCCTTTTTCCACCCCGTCTAGCTCAGAAAGAAAACTACAAAGTAAGAAAGAAAAAAAACTATGTATTGACAATAAATTTCTAAATTTTAACAAATTATGATGTCTTTTTAAAATTTAGACTCAAATCAATTTTTTCATTTAAAAGTGATCCCCAAAATTTCAAAGGAATCGGGCCATTAATAAAATAATTACAGATGAATGAATTTTTACACAGTTGATTTTCATCCCCTCTTGTCATCGCAGACACAAACCCTGCATCTTTAAGGAAGGGCCTCCTGCATGCTTGCAGGAGAGGGTGAGTGTTCTGTTACCATAAAAGTTATTCAAATTCCTCCCTTTCATTTGGCAAGTATTATTAGCACAATTTGTATGAGCAACCAAATAAGAGTTGAACAAATAAAAGGGCTAAAGAACACCCATAGAGATTAAAATATACTTTGGAAAAAAGAGGGTGTCTAGTTTTTCATCATTAGGGTGCTAACATGCAACAAAAGGCTACAGGGAGGAATTTTTTTAAAAGAAGGGCATCGGGGCACGGTGCCCACTGACCCCACTTAGAATGAGCTCTGGCCAAAGAAATCTGGCTGTGGCAGCTTTTAGACTGGTGATGGGACACGATTGTCTTGTCGCTCATCTATGTCTTTAGTAGTCCCTTGCGCCCCGTCTGCAGTGATGATTACTGACCACCTGCTTAAGTGTCCAGTGCTTCATTGTTCCTGTTTTTTCCGATTATTGGGAAGCTAGAGAATTATGCCTGTTTCTGGTTAATTCTGTGCTGTATATTCTGTATTTTGTTTTGTGTTTTTAGCCAAGGATAATGTCTTTTATGCCTGCTGCATTGCAAAAAAGAAAAAAAAAAAAGGTTCGGTCACATTAGCTTCTGTGTGTAAAGTTCCCTTCTATGTATGTAAAAAATCTGATGTGTCCAACACATGACTTCCTTGCACGTCTATTAGATCAAAAATATTTTCGACGCACTTCCTCTAAACTTATTTGTTTGAAAGAGATAAAATATCAATAATAATAGTAAGGTTTAGCGATTTCTAGCCAAATATTTCGATATCGCCAAGCTGAGTTCAATTTGAAAGATTTCCTTCTGACATTTTATTTGGCGATATTTCACCAAAAGCCGACAAACTTGAGATAGTCTGCGAGATGGGGATAGCCAAAGTAGTCATTGACCACAGACTTTCAATGAATTGAATGCATCCATACCCCTCAATGTATTAAAGTCATTTGGGCTCACCCTATAAATAAATTCTCAGTCGATTGCTGTCAAAAAAGATATTGAAAACGGTTAGATATTACAATAGTTCTAAATACAAAAGTTCAAAATTCTACGGGTAAAGGTTTAGAGTTATACAAAATACGAAATAATTTTTGGCGCCAAATTTGGCAATATTTTGGCGAAACTCGTCAATGTCGATGACATTTGACGAGATTTTAAGCATGAACCAATCAATGACAGATTATTGCCAAATTTGGCAATATTTCGCCATAACTCTCCAAGAACGATGACAAATGGCGATACTTTGGGCATGGACCTAATGACTGACTATCGCCAAGTTTGGCGATATTTCGCCAAAACTCGCCAAGGTCGAGGACAGACAGCGAGATTTTGGGCATGTACCAAACAATGACTGTCTACAGTTGTATTATATTGAAGATGTCCATAGACATTAAAGTACTGAAATTCTTTTCGGTGGTCCTGTGAATAAACTCTCCAGTAGATTGGAACCAAAACTCGAGATGCACAACTAGATGTTACAACAATCTTATATATGAAATTTCATAATAGTTTTTGAGATTTAAGAGTTAAATATGCACACACGTACACCAAAAGTTGCCAAGCTTGGCGACTTTTGGCATAGTTCTTGAGGGAGGCACGTGACCGTGGTCGGACCATTACTAATGTGGCTAACTTATGTGGTAGGACGGTATTGTGCTTGAAATAGATGAATGCTCCAAAAATTGCCATAGATCGTAATGTATTGGAAATCTTTTGAGTGTTCCTGTAGCAGAACTGTAACTGATAAAGACACTTTTTTTAATGGAGAAATTCATTTTCTAACTCTTTACAGCATATATCACTTCTGAGTCGTTTGAAATAGCCCAATGCCTCTAAAAAACGCTTTGATGAATTTCGGCCCATAGAGCGTAATGTATTTCGAATCTTTTGGGCGGTTCTGTAGATAAACTATCCAGTCGAATGGAACCGAGAGGGGAGTTGCACAACTAGATGTTACAACAATCCTAAATATAAAGTTTCAACATTCTACGCCTAATAGTTTTTGAGATATGCGAGTTTAATGAATGAATTTCGGCCCATTGAGCGTAATGTATTTCGAATGTTTTGGGCAGTCCTGTAGATAAACTATCCAGTCGAATGGAACCAAAAGGGGAGGTGTTCAATTAGATGTTACAACTATCCAAAATATGAAGTTTCGATATTCTACGCCTAATAGCTTTTGAGTTAGGCGAGTTTAATGAATTTCGTCCCATAGAGCATAATGTATTTCGAATCTTTTGGGCGGTCCTGTACATAAACTATCCATTCGATTGCCACCAAAAGGGGAGGTGCACAACTAGATCATAGAACAATCCTAAATATCAAATATCAACATTCTATGACCAATAGTTTTTGAGATATGCGAGTTACATACATACATACATACGTACGTACAGACGGCATGGAAAAACTGGCCATAATAGACTCGCCGCTGGTCAAAATGAGTTGCAGACGCGTTAATATGATCGGGTATGCTAGCCTACCATGAGATGCATCGAAAAAATTTTTAAAATTAAATTTAGAGGTAGTCAAAATCGGTTTTTTTGTCGAAATTTGGCCCGCAAAATTTTTCGGGATCACATTACTTCCTTATACTACGTACAAGGAAGTTATTACTTAAAATCTATTCTTTTTTTTTTAATCTTTCATAAGTAAAGAACAACATTTAATTCCTTCCTTCCTTTTTTTTTTTTTTTTTTTTTTTTTTTTTTTTTTGTGTGTGTGTGTACTATGAAATTTTCCCCCCTTGTATTACTGTTAATAAAGTATCAAAAACATTCTGTATGCAGGAATTGATGGAGTCAAAACTTGAATCTGTTTTATGGCCCCCTTCACAAAATTACAATTGATTAAAATAACCCCATTTCAAAATAACAATCAATTAAAATGAACCCCTCACAAAAATACAGCCGATTGTAATGAACCCTTCACAAAAGTTTTGTTATTTTTAGAAAAAAAAGTGACTTTTACAAAAATATCTATTGAAAATCACTAAAACGGACAGTTTTTACCAAAGTCGGGAAAAATTTCTGAATTGATCCCTGATATGAATGTTGCAATGATTATTATTATTTTTTGGCAAATTATTTTGCTAACTCACCGCAGATTTGCAGATCTCATGCAAATTTGTAAGAAGCTATGGCTCTGCTTAATACAAATACACAATAATTTAATAAGATCAATTTACTGTAAAAATGTTAACTAGTTTGATTAATACAGGAGTACATTTTGTTTGGTTACATGATCTATCTCTCAAAATCTACCTAGACAAGAGTTTGGATTACAAATTTGCGTGATTGCTGTGTTGTTGTATTGATGTAGGTTTATCCACAACCAAAAGCATCACTAATTTCCTCTTTCGTGTGACTCACTTTAATGCACTGCTCCAAGGGTAACATCATTTGTTTCTTAGGCATGTCTCTTCTCTAATCTTTTTGCAACCGAATGCATACTTTATAATATCCCAATTTTTGGAGAAAGAACAGGGACCGTTTGCTGATATACAGTTGTGTGGTCTCTTCTAGAGGTCTTTTTGACATTAAAAAGATAGTATAAAAAATCACCTGCCTTAAAAAATTGATTGTGGAAAGAAGGGCCACATAAAAGTAGTGGTTGTTGTTTATGTATGTTTCATTGTAGTGTTAAAAATAACATTCTATTGTGCACCTTATGGCCACAATCAGGGGCGTAGCCAAAAATTTTTCATGGGGGGGGGGTACGACTACTGCAACTCACATTTATGCATGCATGTATGTGATAATGGAGTGAAGAATATACGTTTTGTATGGCAAAAAATTCCTCATGGGGGGGGTTATGACCCCCCTAACCCAACCCCCCCCCTCCCCCTTGGCTACGACCCTGGCCACAATATACATTATCATTTGGTGTATGCCAAAGTTTCTTGAACTGTGGATCAGGACCGCAAATGGGGTCGTGGGACCTGCAGTAGGGGTCGCCAAAAATTTTATCAAATTCAGTATTTCTGTAACTTATTATTGTAATTTTATGACATTTTTTTTTCTTTAACAACATTTTGTCTTTAACCACTGTGAAAAACAAGTGTCAATCAAAGTTTAGAATATTAAAGAAGTGTATTGTCCTTCGTGTCAACTATTTTGCCAAGTTTTGATATTGTCACTAAAAATTAACAGGCACACTCTTCCCTTTGTTACTTAATTCTCACATATGCATTTTGTTAGATGTAAGTGGATTTTCTGAGTAGTGACCTTCCAAGTGACTACATTTTAATACTTGAATGTTTCCAAGTAATTGAATTAATTTTTATAATTGTGTTATATTTTAAAGTTTTTTACTTATATTTAAAATTTTCAGGTTCTACATCTTAAAATTAAAAATTAACAAAATGATCCAAAACTCCAATAGTATATTACAGTACATGTGAAAAAACTGACATTTTCACTCACATGTGTATCAGATTGGATCAATGCTTATGGGGTCCCACCAAATTTTTGTAAATATTATTGGGGCCCCCTCACCAAAAAGCTTAAGTAACCCTGGTGTAAGCTAATTTATATTGTTCAAGAAAAAATTTGCATATGGTTCAACCATCTCTCTCTTCCCTCTGTATCAGCATGCAAATTTTTGAAATTTTTTGAATGTTGGTCAGTTTTACCTTTGTTGAAAATACAACTGATCTTTATGAAGTTTAGTTATTTATGGTTATTTTAATTCTTTCAGAATATGGATGAATCAAAAGACTCGCCTATTGCAGTTGTTGATCCAAACAAAGACAAAGAACAGTCTAACGACATTGAAAAAGGTAATTTTAATATATTATTTTAGGAAGCGGATATTGCCACTCTGAGACATCTCCCTAAAAGTGATCAAATTTCCATCCAAAACATTGATTTTTTTACATCCTGATCAATATAAATTAAACTTTGAAGGCATTTTCCTTAAAACTAGGTAAATGCAGATTCATGTTTTTGTTGTGGAAGTAGGGAGAACTATTTCAATTTCATTGGTAACCCTAATCAGAAAGAATAATCCATTATGCTCATATGAACATATAAAAAATCATGAGAGTATGAAAACTCAGGAATATGAAATGAAAATCTAACATAAGTCATCAGAGAATGTAGTATGTGTTAATACGTATTGTGTATGGGAATTATATTACGATTAGGGGGACAACAAAGGTACTCGCAAGAAATGCAAAGTACAATGTGAAATAATTTGTTCTTTTCATGCCGTTTGAGGAATCTTTCCATTTCCAAACAACAGATTCAGATGTGCTTATAGCATTATTTATATATTTTCGATTTACGAGACCAAAAGCTGTAGAAGTTACTTAAGATTTCATATAAATATTGAATTTGACACTATGACAACTATTATGTTAAAAATAGAATATGAAATTAGTTATTTATTTTAAGTGCAAATTGAAAGTGAGATCGACGTCAGTTTTACAAAAAAAAATATTATATTGCATTAGAAGTTCAGTAATGCTAATAAGCTGTTTTGCGAAAGTGCCATGTTCATTAAGGAAACGGCACTTAATTTTAAACTGAAACTTAAATTTTAAATAGAACTTAAATTTTAAATAGATGCATTTTTGACACCAAAACATACATAATGTGTTGAATGTTTCCCGTAGATTATTTATATTAAAGATATCAACAATATTTTAAGCCTTTTTTGTTAGGTAAAATTTCAGTAAGGTCCTCTGCGACGTGACTGTGTTAATACATTGTTCATGCTTTACAAACTGTATGATAAAATAAAATAGTTTTCTCCATCATGTGATTTGTTTCTGAGGTATATATTAATGCTATAAATTAAACCTGAAAAACACTATTATAGGATGGAGAAGTATTCCATTTTGAAAAGAAGAGTTCCGTCTGAATAAGTTCTTTCTTTTTTTGATCGCAAGTGACACTGATGTAGCTTTTGTGTCATTATGTTACAGTCATCTTAGATTTGTACTCATGATGCAAACTTTTTGTCATGATTCAAATAATAGTTCACTTTTTGAGCTTCTGCATTACTGGATTTAATTTGAATTGCAAGAAAAATATTCGTTTCATACTATGTGGAGAATGGGTGCACACAGCTAGTTTTAAATAAAATGTTTCAAATTTATATATGTTATAATAGTTTAAAACAAATTTTATTAAGAGTTTTTAGAAGTAAATGTAAAATCAAAAGAGCAAAGTGAAACAAAGGGGGCTAGGTGAAAAAATATGAAAGCAAACTAAGAATAAACTTAGCATGTTCGTACTAAAAAAAACTTTTCAGATGTTATACCACAATACTCTAATATGTTGTAGAACTGCTCTTTTTTCTTACCCAAATATATTTATAAATATATAAATTATATGTTCAGTATGGATTTAAAAAAAAAAATGAAAGTTATTAAACTTTAATTTTTCCTTTTTAGAAATATATAGTAATTGCAATTTACAATAACTGTGCTTTTAATTTTTAGTGTTTTTAAACACTGTTTTGCATCATCTACAGTCTCAAATTTCATTTTGTGCAATATTTCCTGTTGTGTCTCAAAATCTCATGTTACGTGCAATTTTCTCTTTTCGTCAGTTTTGGTTTCAGTCACTGGAAATGGATAGACAGGTGAAGTGTGAAGGTCCCGGGTTCAGGTCTCATCTCGTGTTCGGAGTTTTCCATGGTTTTCTCTGGAACTTTGCGTTACAACCCCTTAGAAAGACCCCCACGGAGGGCACCCCACCCATAGGCCGATCCCTTGCGCA
>JAWZYV010019418.1:0-35346 GCA_038373885.1 Cheiracanthium punctorium
TACGGACATCTCTGTAATTACCTAACCGATTCTTAAGACTGCCCGTTTCCTCCTTTCACTGATAGAAAGCTACACTATTCCTGAATATTGTAGGCTAACTGTCATGCATATAGCACAAATAGTTCTTTTACAAGAACACCACAAAAGAATTCTTAATACATTACGCTTCATAGGCATCTTTGCAACTACTGAACCGATTTCTAAAACTTTTTACACTGATAGAAATGTTACCCTATTCCTGAGTATTATAGGCTACTTTTCATGCGTACAGCATAAATAGTTCTTTTACAGGAACTCTCAAAAGAACTTCTTATACATTATGCTATATGGAGACATCCTCTGTAACTACTGGGACGGATTTTAAAGATTTTTTTCACTGATAGAAAGCTTATACTATTCCTGAGAAACATTGGCTGAAATTCATGCATTAGCATAAATAAGTTTTTTCGCAGCAACACTCGCAAAACAGTTCGCAAATGTTGTACGTAACTGTCTCCATTCGCCAAATGCATAAAAAAAATCTAAATTTAGTTTTTAGCCGTTAATGGGGACGTCCATTTGTTGATGGGGATGGCAGTCAGAGTCCAGATATTATCGCAGTTTTGAAAAAGTAAGCTGCAATCATATTGACCGTCCGTGCCGCTCAGACTCCAAGCCTATATCCTCAATAATGAAAATAATAATATAAGTTCCGCGTGTTATATTTCAGTATATTACAGATTATCATAGATTACTGTGCGTTGACGTCACCAGAATATAATCCCATAGAGATGAGCAAGAGAAAATGCATTCACTCTCCGCTAAGTTTTTCCCTTCCTGGACCAGTTTATTTGGATTCATCTTTATGACCAGCTTGCCAGTATTCTACGCAAACCCGCAGCCAAACTGTAATCGGGTTTTTTGTTTTAATCACGGAAGGCACTCTCATTGGACAACAAATATCAGAATGCATGAGATATAATAAATCTTTACTTTTATATTTAGATTCTTTTGGGAAAGGTCTTTACGATTGCTTACATTGTATGCAGATTTTACAATTTTTTAAAGAACGGTTAATTGTAATAAACGATAAATTACGAACCATGTTTTCAGACTTGAGTCTTTTAATATCATGTTCATTCAAATGACCTAATTTAAGATGCCATTTTTGAAACTCACTTATATTTGCTACTGCAGCTATTTCATTTTTTTTTTTTTTATTTTTTTTTTTTTTTGCCTGGACGTAATAAAGATCGCCTTGGCGTCGCAGCTTTTATGAGTGTTGATCCATCTGGGTCAATTATTCTAGCTTCGCGTTCTTTAAAACTGCACAGAACGATTGTTCGCTGTAAGCTTTAGGAATTGAGAGCAAGTTATTTGTTAATTCAGGTCAGGTACACATAAAAAATATTTTTGAGAGTAAGTTCGGTCATACCTGATCCACTTGCCACAGTTATCAAAACTGTTCCTATCCCTGTAATTTCAGCAGTTTTATCCACTGCCAACTTTATGTACGTACTTTTCTTGGGAGTGAAGTTCCGTAAATAAATTTTTATCATTACATATATGTGATGTGCAGCCGCTATCCAAACACCAGTAAGAAGGTTTCCGTGAGGCTTCAGCAAATGCCATAGCTGTTAGCTGTTCTAAGCTTTTAGCCATTATTGAACTTCCTTGTTTTTTGGAAAATGCAGCCTTTTTATCTGCCATTTTCTTGCGACATTCGCTCGCTTTATGGCCAAATCTGGAACAGTAGTTGCAATTATAATTTCGGCAATTTCTTTCAGCAGGGATATTTTTATTTTTCCATTTGTCATTTTTCTTGTCATCTTGAGTTATTCTATTACTAGTTGTAAGATAAGCATTAGATGAATCATGATAGAAAATTTCGTTTTTCTTGCTTCCCATTCTTCCAGCATTTTTTATTTTTCAAAACATCAGGCTTTGGCAATTCGTCTCGAAACTCTATTACAACCCTAAAATTTTCAAAATTTTCTGGAACGCTATATAATAGGAGAATAGATAATAAATCATCAGCTACTTCAACATCCATTTCGCGGAGTTTATCCACTATTTCAAAAATTCTATTCAAGTGTTTGAGATGTTTTTCTTTTCTCTCATTTTTCTGAATAGAAGTTGTTTCAACAGCGTCGCCTTTTTGGCAGGACCTTTAGATTCATAAACTTCTTTCAGTTTATTCCAAATGGCGTTTGAAGTTTCGCAGTGTTTCACATGACAAAGTTCAGATTGACTAATAGCTAAAATAAATCGGACGCACGGGCTTTTTGATCCGCTTGGAGCCATTTTTTTTTTCGTCTTCGCTTCCTACATCAGCAGGTTTCGGCTTGATACCGTTCACGTAATCCCAGTGATCATTTTTAATCAACACAGCCTCTATTTGCAGTTTCCACGAATCATAATTATTTTTTTCAAGTTTCTCAATCGTAGTTAGTTGTGACATTTTCATCAATATCACAATCGCCAAATTCCGGAGCGATATAAGAAGGATTAGTTGAGAAAATTAATGGAACTTGAAAAAAAAAAAAAATTTCCACTTACGCCTCAATCGCGGGCTCTGGGCCTATAACTAAATGTGGTTAGTAGAGTCGCGCAGTAATGAGACTTAAGCGACGAAACAAACATTTAATTAACACAACTTACATTTACATAAAAAGTCATTAATATACATGCAATTTAACACTTGCCATTCTCTATTCTTATATGCACCGTTATAAAAGCAGTTCTACTACACATTCAGCTGCGATAATCACGAGGGGAAAACGTCACATGATGTCCAAGGATAATATGATAAGCAGTATTTATTGCTACATAAATGAAAAGGTGTTCTATTTTTATAAAACATATACTTAACAAAATTATTGAAAAACTATTATGAAGTTGTATTTTCATGTTGCATTTTGAGAGGATAATACTTGAGAAGTGATATACAAGTGTTTCCGCTTTCTACATGTATGTGTCCATGTGGCAGGTTAAAATATTTTGATAAAATGAATACAAAGATTTAATTAATAAACCTTTTTAAAATGCAAAGCAGATTTTCAAACTAAAAACTATTTACAAGTACAATGAAAATTCTAAATTTTTTATTGTTTGCGTATAAAATATTTGAAATAATTTTTAGTTGACTTTCATAACTTGCGAGTTTTTTTAATTTCAATGTTTGCGAGTTTTTTTTTTTTTTAATGTGTTATAGTAGGTTTTTTTTTTTTTTTTTTTTTTTCCAAGCTTTAACTCGCACTGTACGCTTGGGTCAAATCTTGTGTAATAAATTTTCCACTAATTTTCCAATTTCCAACTGAGCTGAAGTTTGCAGATTAGTGCTCAACTGACAAAACGCAAATAAATCGCTAAGTTTTTATTTATTTATTTATTTATTTTTGCAATTAGTGCTCTTAACTCGCACTGCATACCTGAGTCACTTGCAGTTTCTCCTAATTTCCAAGAATCTGAATCAAAAGAAATATATTATTGATACAAAAACGTACTATAGACAGCCCTGATTATCGCAGGGGCTGGAGGGTCATATGCCCCAGTCCCCCAATTTTGAAGGGCCCCTAAATTTCTACAGAAATTTAATTTAGTTTAAGATTTCGTTTCGAAATGCCTATCTTTTTTCCAGTTATGAATATACAAGTTACAAATACCATGTTTACTCGCGTAATAGTCGCACTTTTTTTGCCAATTTTTCATGGTGAAAGTCTGGGTGCGACTGTTATGCGGGGAAAATCTACTACATAATAATGTAACTCTAATGCTATTTTTTCAGCTTCAAAACGGGTATACGACTGCTATGCGGGGGCAATTGTTATGCGAGAAAACACGGTAATAAAAATTTTTTATTTCAATTCTTCCTCTCCATAGAAAAAACGTCACAGCGGATTAATTTCTGCAAAAAGAAGTGGTAACTAGAATAGTTTCCAGATTTTGACCCACTACGCATAAAATTGTAAGACCCAATGAAGTTTTTAACCTAAAACCGAACCACTGATTGAGTATTTTTGAGTGACTACGCAGCGATAATCGGAATCCAATAAAAAGAAATTAAGTTTACACCAATATTATGAAAAAGTCAGGTTTTTAGTTCTACTTTTTAAGGTTTCATTTTGAATAAAACTTAGTCAATGAAGCTTTTCCCATAATTTTTAAAATGTTCACAAACACTCTCATTTATATAGTATCGTATTCCACGGGAGATGCATTTAATTGCGACATAGATTTGTACCCCTGCGTTAGAGAACACAGCGCAAATTTTCAGACTTCTACCCCAGGCCGGGTTTGTCACAGTCGGGGCCTGACTATAGATGTCCCACGCGTTTATTTTTAAGGCCTTATTGCACGGACAAAATTTAGAGCAATTTTGGTTGCAGAAACCAGTTGCTGCAATTCATTTCCGCAAGTCAGTGGCCCCAGATGAGAACGCAGGGTTGCCATAGTAAACAAACTCTGCTGTGTTCACAAAGGCCAGAGATTCGCCGAATTGGCGGTAGCTAGAGCATTTAATTATAAATAGCATATCATTTGTTGTTTATCCCTCACGTCTATCTTCGGATAGAATTGTTATTTATTTTTATTTTCTTCAATCAAATCAATTTCCATGTCAATATTCCATTTAAAGGACATTTTGTTTTCGCATACGCCCATCCCTTTCACAACGAGCGGTATGTCTGACGCTGACTCTTCCGCCATCTTGTTTGTGACGTAGGTAGAAATAAGAAGTACTACGATTGGCTGGAATTCCAGCAACTTGCAATATTTTCGCCTCTGAACGAAAAAGTTGGAGTTGACTGTTCCCTAGGTAACCGAGGGAAATTTCCAGGAAAGGGGTTTCTACAACTGGTTGCAGCAACCAAATCGCACGAAAATTCCTTCGTGTAATAAGGCCTTTAGTCATAAGTTCAGTGTTCCTGATTAGAGACATTTTACTGTTTTTAGTTCGTTGAATAGCAGATTTGACAAGTTGCTACTCTCAGTGGCGCAGAGAGGGAGGGGGAGCAGGGGAAAAATCCCCAGGGCGACAGCTTGCGAAGGGGCCCCGTTTTTGCTGTTTCTATGATACTTAATTATGTGTGGTCAATTTTGTGTAAAAAAAAAAAAAAAAAAAAAAAAAAAAAAAGTCCAAATTCGTATTATGTCCGTGGATGTTTCAAATTAATTTTTGAATGAAATTACAAAAAGCCAGCTAGAGCGCAAACCACCTACTTGACAAAAACAAGGAGTGTTAGTGATTCAGTCTTTTGCAAGAAAAGTAGACATTGACGATGTTATTCAAAAATTTGTCATGACTAAAAGTAGAGAAGATTTATTTAACAAGAAATCATTTTTTTTTCCCGAGACACATTGTTAAATAGTGGAAGAAAGGGTATAGCCAGAGCACGGTAAGCGGAAAAAACGCCGCTGGAAAAAACGCTGCCGGGAAAAACGCCACCGGAAAAAACGCCGCCGGAAAAAACGCCACATGGAAAAAACGCCACCCGGAAAAAACGCTACTTTTAATAGTAATCTACTTTTAATAGTTTTATCATGTAACACAGTCTTTGTATGCTAATCGATGAGGCAAGGAGCGTAGCCAGAAAATTTTTTCGGGGGGGTTGTATGAGATATAATTTTGTAATGATAAACTTAATTTCTTACTGACGACGTAGGAAAGGTGGGGGGGGGGGGGGTTTGGAACCTAGAATTGGCTTGGGGACCCCGAAATTTTTTCGGGGGGTTGTATGAGATATAATTTTGTATTGATAAACTTAATTTTTTACTGACGACGTAGGAAAGGAGGGGGCTTTGGGGCTCGAGCCCCCCCCCATACCTTTGTGGGATGATAGAAAATAATCATATATCGGTGTCTTTTTCAGTCTCCAGAATCCATAAAAACATACTAACCCCCCCCCCCCAAACCCCCAAATCTACTGAATTGCTACACGCTACTGCGCCCCTATCGGATTGAGGGGATACCTAGGCTGAGCTATGGCTTATTATTACTGGTTTTCTTTTTATAAGGGCAAGAGTTTATTCTGATTCATGGTAATTTATCTTGCTAGCTCTTGGTTTTTAAATAAGAAATTTTAGAATAAGGAACATTTATAAGTATATATATTTATATATAAATATTTTTATTTTTGAAAATATTCAATTTAAACATTGGTACTCTTATTTTAAAGATGCCTTTTTAAAAACTAAATTATCGTATTAATAAGTCAAAAACATTTTTTAAAAAATCTTCTTTAAATTAAATGTTAGTGTAATTGTAATGTTTTTAAATAAATTTTTAAATGCTGAAAAAAAAAAAAAAACAGCATCACTTTTTAAAGGAAACTGGTTTAAAATAATTTAAAACTCATTTCTTAAAATGTAAAATATTAGTTATATATAACTGTGATTAAAATTAATAGTTAATTAGTTTTGTTAAAATTAGTTGGAAAAGTTTCATTAATACTTTCTAACTTTTGTAACTTTAGTTTTTAAACATTAATTTGATCAGAAATAGAGCCTTTGCTAAAGAACCTGACTGAGAATCAAAGACGACTTTGTAAGTGAACGCGTCCGTTAAATATGTAGGGCCGTCTATCCTTTTGCTGGGTTGTGAGCATTCAAAACTGCATTATTTTGTTAAAACATGATCGATTCCGGTTCTTGTACTACAAAACAAACATACAAAATTTGCAAATCAAATTATTAATTTATAAGTTTTTTATCTAAATAATTGATTTACTTATTTATTGTATTATTTTCAAGACAAAGTACATATTCATTTAAAGATGGAGAACAATTCTTTGTAGTGTCACCGGATGTCGACACCCGTACTCATTTTTAGGGTATACTGTTTTTTTTTTTTTTTTTTTTTTAAGTGTCAAACTCAGAGCCTGACAAAATCGAGGGCAGACGGGGCAGCTACCTTGGGTCCCCAGTGAAAGGAGAACACAAAATGAAAACGCCCCTGTCCTAAAGTAATGTAATATTTTTCAGGAGAGGCTACTTAAAAGAAAAAAAGTTAAAAGTGATTATTACTAAAATAAATTATTAATTATATCAATTATAATCAATCTCTGATTGCTGTTGAATTATTTTCTTCCGAATTCTTTGATAACAAATTTTAAGTGAATAAAATTGAATAATATATTAAATTTTAACACATTTTAAGTACTGATTAGAGCATGCTAAGATTTTGCTTACAGAAATTTAGTGGATTCTTTTTCATACTGCAGCATTTCTTTCCAGAGTTTATATTACTTTGGTAGAATTATTTAGCCCGTCATTTAGAATTTCTGTAGTTAGCACATTTACAGATTCTGCAGAAGGGAAAGAAGTGTTTTATTCAATTTTTATTAGTTATAGAAAATCAATATTCGTAATGTTATCCTTATAAATGACTCACTGTAAATAATAATAATAAATAATAACAATAAATAATAACAATAAATAATAATAATAATGATGATAATGAAAATGAAAAAAAAAGTTTTAAACTAGAAAATTTTTTAAAAATTTGAACTCTTTTAAAAATTTAAATTCTAAATCACATCCAATAAACTATTACCTTTTTAAAAGTTATTTAATGTTTCTTCCTATGAATAAAAATCCGATAGTTATTTTCTGGAAAATAAAAAGGAATACAAGTGATACACTTTTTTACAAATAAAATAATTGGTATATTAATAACTTGTACAAATATTTATAAATTGCGTAGTCATTTTATAAATGAATTTTCGATTTATCTACACGAGAATGCTTTTCAAAGATTTATCGCTTTTTCGCCCTTTTTCTTTTGGGATTTTCGGAGTTTTAACATAGCCATAAGTAGTTGTGACATGATTTCAAAAAAAGAAGGGAAAAAAGAAAAAAGAAAGAAAAAAGCCTCTGCGAGATCCTCTACCTCCCTTTGTTCTTTTTTGACCCCCAGGACATGTATATCTTACCTCTTTGTCTAATGGTCAAAACATTAGGGGTCGAATGCTATTTTTGGAATTCTCCTTTGACCTTGAACAAGTGTTCTCACTGTTCTGCAAAAGCGGAATTTTCGTTTAACCTTGAACAAGTGGTTTTGTTTGACGGATTATTGCAAGTTTGTCGAGGGGGGGGGGCGGTTAGTTAGAAGATTGACATATACATCCAATAGGATCGTTTACATTAATTTCTTTCTTCTCGGGGGGGGGGTCGCCCCCTCCGCCCCCCTTTAATCCGCCCTTGGTGGCGGTTGAGGAGGGAGGGGGTAATTCCTGAGTAAGAAAAGTCAAAATTAATTTCATAAGCCAAAAAAAACCCATTTAAACATGAAAAAAATAAACCCTTATCCCCCACCCCCACCCACACACGCACACCTATGTGTTAATTAAAATCCCTATTTAACGAGGATTTTATTTCTTTGAAATCTTAACACTTGTATATCATCAGCGCATTGTAAGCGGTGTGCGGAAAAAACGCGAACGGAAAAAACGCCCACGGTAAAAACGCCCACGGAAAAAACGCCAACCGGAAAAAACGCGAACGGTAAAAACGCGAACGGAAAAAACGCCAAACGGAAAAAACGCGAACGGTAAAAACGCCAACATGATTCATTTAACATATGAACTATAGGCGTAGCGTCGGTTGGGGGGGGGAACAAAGGGGGTCACGTGTCCCCCTGTGCCCCCCCCCCCGAACAATTTCGTCAATTTTTAAAAAAATAAACATGTTTGAAGTTTTAAAGAAACTTTTCTTTTCTGCTCTAAAATTTCGATATGACCCCCTCAAATGTTTCCTGTGCACCCCCAAAATTTCAGTAGGTCTGGAGCAGTGATGAGCCTTCCTTAGGACCTTAGGAGGCTATTGTTAATAGGTTTTCGTAAGAGTACAATACATTCGAACCATAGGAGTAGGGTCGAAGAGGGGGGGCTGTGTCCCCCTTTCCTCCCACTTCGTCAAAAAATTTTAAACGGACATTTATTTTAAAATTTAAAAGAAATTTCCTTTTCTGCTCTTAAATTCGACATGTGACCCCCTCACATCTTCATGTGACCCTCCAAATTTTCAGTTGGTCTGGGAGCGGGGATAATCCTTGTCTAAAAAAGCTATTGTTATCAAGTTTTCTAAGCATATTGTACATATGAACTATCGCAATCGGGAGAGGGGGTGACAGGGGGGGGGTGTCCCCTCTGTCCCCAAATCTTTTTATTTTAAACATTTGTTTGAAGGGTCGTTTTAACCGTTCCACTTAAAAATGCAAAAAGAAACTCGCCTGTGACTTGAGAGAGTATTTGTTTTTCTTAAAAAAAAAAAAAAAAAACTACTTTTTCTTTTCAGACTAGCTTAATTTAAAAAAGGTTATTTTTTAAGCGATTCGTTTAAACAATTTTTCTCATTCCCAATAGGTTGTGGTTTAAATTCTTTCTAAATACTAGGTTTTCTTTAAGATATTTATTTATTTATTTTTAATGCAATGCAAAGTATTTTATGCAAAAATGTTTTATTCGTTGAGCGAAAGTGAATAGTATTTTCCCTTTTCTTAATAATACTCTCACAGTTTTACATCAAGTTATATTAATTGTAATAATAGATTTATTGCATCTTTTTTTTTTTCTTGCTGTATTTTATTCATATATGAATAGTTCAACATTTGATAAGTTATCCTTTTAAATATTTATACTTTATCAGTCTTGCGTATTTCAGCAAGTTTTTTTTCAGTTTATCTTAAAAGTTTAATAAGCTGTAAGTTTTATAAAGAAGAGAGCTTTATAAGATATAAATTTATCTAATAAAAATTTTTAAAAAATTTAATCAAGTACCTTTCACATTGTAGAATAAATAATTTTTACTAATTTCATCACAATTAGTAAAAGACTAATGTATAGGTATAGGGTTCTGGCTTACCGCGCGGCCACTTTCTCCATCTGTAATGTGAATTCGGGTTAGGACCCTTCAAAAAGTCCTCCACCCAAGGCATGTCTAAATTGAATGTAGGAAAAAACGCGAACGGAAAAAACGCGAACGGTAAAAACGCGAAAGGAAAAAACGCCAAACGGAAAAAACGCGAACGGTAAAAACGCGAACCGGAAAAAACGTGAACCAGAAAAAAAAGAATATCCCCCCCCCCTCAGAATAATAATTTTTATTTAAATATTGACATGAACTTATTTTGTTTTGTAGTAAATACGATAATGGTATTTAATCAAATATTGGACTGCCTCAAAATTCTTTTGTTTTTGAAGTAAAGGAGCCACTTTTTATATTTTGAGAGCATATATCTTCATATTAATCAGGGAAATTTACAACATTAAATAAAAAGGAAATAATTGCTTTTAGCTAGTCAAGCTACTTGTCAAGGTCATGAAAGCCGTGTCCCTTCCAAGAAAAAAATAGGGGAGATTCCCCGGACAATGGGGACCGGGGACTATGGGAGATAACGTACCGGAAAACGCCTAAGGCAAGATGAACAAACAGGTTTTTTTTTTAGGTTGAGGTTCGTACTGCACAGATTTTACATTCAAGAATATTATATCCAGAAAAACATTTAAAAGCTGTGCGGTCATGGGCGCACCCACGGAGGGGGCTATGGGGGCTAAAGTCCCCTCCCTCCTAAACCTGGAGTGTTAGATGTGAAAAACTTTGAAAATTGTCACTAACGAATTATAATATTTTACCTTAAAAAATTGTCTTCAAATTATTTCTAATTTTTTGTGGGGGGGGGGATTAATTAAAAGTGGGGGAATGTTGGTTTTTAAATAAATACTTACAGTTAGTGCATAAATTACCAACTTTTAAAGTTAGAACTGGAAAGATTAGATATTGGTTGAAAAAAAGACTATGAAAAGATTGGGCTTGTGTTCTATGGGCAAGTGGTAACGAATATTTTGAAGTTATAATGGAGTTATAGCTATAATCGAGGTCACTTATAACCGAGTTTGGCAGTATTTATAACCCCAGTCCCCACCCTAAACCAAAATCCTGAGTGCGCCACTGTGTGCGGTAATAAATATATTTTATCACAGTTTAAAAAATTAATTTTTATATCAATTATTCTGTTGAGAAAGATACAATCATTGTATTGAGATTTTTTTAAAAACAAAATATTCAAAATTATTTAAAAGGGTATTTTTAGCGTTAAATAGAAACTCAATTGATTTCAAACGATTTATTTAAATTTGAATGAAATTTAAACTCGTAATCATTTGATTTTTCTCCGCTAGAGTATTTAAATCATTTTTATTTCCTAGTTTTATGTGATCTAAACAGTAATGAATTATATAAATGACATTAAAACATATACAAATTAAAATCAAAATATTTAGTAGATTAGAGCCATGTGCCTTTAATTAACTGAAATTGATCACAATTTTTTTTTAAAGAATGAGGGGGGGGGGAGTGTTTGCCTTTACACCTTCTCACCTTTAAAAGGGGAGACTTTAAAAATGCACGAGATTTAAAAATTCTCCTGAACATAATAAAATAGAGAAATAGTTTAATTAATGAATTATTAATTTACCAAGTTTAATTAATTAATTACTAATTTAACAAACTGAATGTTCAATTTGTTTGTATTCTTAGGACAAGGACCAGAACTAGTCATTCCGCAACAAATTATAGCAGTTGCGAAAATTTTAAGTACCATCTCTCACCTACCAAATCACCCTAAAAAAGAATATCCTATCACACCGTTTTAATATGCACGTTCTCTGTAATAAATTCTGACCTTCAGTTTATTCCTTACCAACCATGGCTAATGTAACTGGCTTTCTTTTTATAAGTGCAAATTTTATTTTGATTCATCATAATTCATTCTGATTCATCTTGTTAGCTTTTCGGTTTTAAATTATTAGAATAATGAATGATTTATCAGTATATATTTATGTATACATATTTTTGTTTTTTAAAATATTCATTTTAAGCATGAATACTCTTATTTTAAAAATGCTTTTTTTTATATAAGTCATGGTATTAATAAGTCAACAACTAATAAAAAAAACTTAAAATAAACTCTTCAAATTAAATGTCAGTGTAATTGTAACTTTTCAAACAAATTTTCATTTCTAAATGCTAAAAACCCCTTTTTACAGGAAACTTTTTAAAAATGATTTAAAACTTATTTCTTAAAATATAAAATATTGGCTGTTTATAACACTGATTAAAATTAATGGTTAATTTGTTTTCTTAGAATAGTTTTAATAATTATATTTTTGCTATTATTGATATAGCAAAGCTTATTGCCTCCTCACCAACTTTGATTAAACATATCTGTAAGCCTTCTTAGAAGAAAGAGGGCTGTATAAAAAATACATGTTTCTATTTATTTACATTTAATATTCAGAAAATTTTATTTGATACCATAAAATAACTATGTAATTTATTCTATATGTCTATGATCAACATTTAAAGAAGGAAACTCTATAGGTCAGGGTTTTTAAGACAACCTCGATAACAGTGTTTGGAAGCGATTATGATTTTTATTTAATATTAAATATATTAAACTTTTTACTTTCACTGTAAATTATCATGAAAGTTATTTATGTTTTGTGGCAGATCTACAGAAGGATTGTTTGCCAGGAGAGGTCAGCTCGCGTCACTGAATGTGTCGCTTAGAGCTACATATACGTCCTTCCCGTAATTTCCCGCCAGAATTTAGAACCTCATCAGAAGGTGGGGGACTTCTGAATATTGGCACCCCTCGGAAACTGCTAGCGACCGCCGAGAGGACTTTCGGAACCACGGATTTAACGTGCACGTACGCCGCATGTACACGGTGGTCTTTAGTGGTACGCCGGTATCGAACCCACAACCTTCCGGTTACGAGTCCAACGCCTTAACCGCTGGGCTACCACGGCCCCTTCTGCACGAGGATTGACTGCTTAATTTAGACATGCCTTGGGTGGAGGACTTTTTGAAGGGTCCTAACCCGAATTCACATAACAGATGGAGAAAGTGGCCGCGCGGTAAGCCAGAACCCTATACCTATACATTAGTCTTTTACTAATTGTGATGAAATTAGTAAAAATTATTTATTCTACAATGTGAAAGGTACTTGATTAAATTTTTTAAAAATTTTTATTAGATAAATTTATATCTTATAAAGCTCTCTTCTTTATAAAACTTACAGCTTATTAAACTTTTAAGATAAACGGAAAAAAAAACTTGCTGAAATACGCAAGACTGATAAAGTATAAATATTTAAAAGGATAACTTATCAAATATTGAACTATTCATATATGAATAAAATACAGCAAGAAAAAAAAAGATGCAATAAATCTATTATTACAATTAATATAACTTGATGTAAAACTGTGAGAGTATTATTAAGAAAAGGGAAAATACTATTCACTTTCAATCAACGAATAAAACATTTTTGCATAAAATACTTTGCATTGCATTAAAAATAAAAATAAATAAAGAAATATTTTAAAGAAAACCTAGTATTTAGAAAGAATTTAAAACCACAACCTATTGGGAATGAGAAAAATTGTTTAAACGAATCGCTTAAAATATAACCTTGTTTAAATTAAGCTAGTCTGTAAGTGAAAAGTAGTTTTTTTTTTTTTTTTTTTAAGAAACACAAATATTCTCTCAAGTCACAGGCTGGAGTTCCTTTTTGCATTTTTAAGTGGAACGGTTTAAACGACCCTTCAAACAAATGTTTAAAATAAAAAGATTTGGGGTCAGAGGGGACACCCCCCCCCCGTAACCCCCTCTCCCGATTGCAATAGTTCATATGTACAATATGCTTAGAAAACTTGATAACAATAGCTTTTTTAGACAAGGATTATCCCCGCTCCCAGACCAACTGAAAATTTGGAGGGTCACATGAAGATTTGAGGGGGTCACATGTCGAATTTAAGAGCAGAAAAGGAAATTTCTTTTAAATTTTAAAACAAATGTCCGTTTAAAAATTTTTGACGAAGTGGGAGGAAAGGGGGACACAGCCCCCCCTGTGCCCCCCTCTTCGACCCTACGCCTATGGTTCGAATGTATTGTACTCTTAGGAAAACCTATTAACAATAGCTTCCTAAGGAAGGCTCATCACTGCTCCAGACCTACTGAAATCTTGGGGGTGCACAGGAAACATTTGAGGGGGTTATATCGAAATTTTAGCGCAGAAAAGAAAAGTTTCTTTAAAATTTCAAACATGTTTATTTTTTAAGAAATTGACGAAATTGTTCGGGGGGGGGCAAGCCCCCCCTGTGCCCCCCTCTTCGACTCTACGCCTATGGTTTATATGTATTGCACTCTTAGGAAAACCTATTAACAATAGCTTCCTAAGGAAGGCTCATCACTGCTCCAGACCTACTGAAATTTTGGAGGTGCACAGGAAACATTTGAGGGGGTCATATCGAAATTTTAGAGCAGAAAAGAAAAGTTTCTTTAAAATTTCAAACATGTTTATTTTTTAAGAAATTGACGAAATTGTTCGGGGGGCAAGCCCCCCCTGTGCCCCCCTCTTCGACCCTACGCCTATGGTTTATATGTATTGCACTCTTAGGAAAACCTATTAACAATAACTTCCTAAGGAAGGCTCATCACTGCTCCAGACCTACTGAAATTTTGGGGGTGCACAGGAAACATTTGAGGGGGTCATATCGAAATTTTAGAGCAGAAAAGAAAAGTTTCTTTAAAATTTCAAACATGTTTATTTTTTTAAAAATTGACGAAATTGTTCGGTGGGGGCACAGGGGGACACGTGACCCCCTTTGCCCCCCCCCCCCAAGCGACGCTACGCCTATAGTTCATATGTTAAATGAATCATGTTGGCGTTTTTACGTTCGCGTTTTTTCCGTTTGGCGTTTTTTCCGTTCGCGTTTTTACCGTTCGCGTTTTTTCCGGTTGGCGTTTTTTCCGTGGGCGTTTTTACCGTGGGCGTTTTTTCCGTTCGCGTTTTTTCCGCACACCGTCTAAATTAAGCAGTCAATCCTTTTTAGAAGGGGCCGTGGTAGCACAGCGGTTAAGGCGTTGGACTCGTAACCGGAAGGTTGTGGGTTCGTTACCGGCGTACCACTAAAGACCACCGTGTACATGCGGCGTACGTGCACGTTAAATCCGTGGTTCCGAAAGTCCTCTCGGCGGTCGCTAACAGTTTCCGAGGGGTGCCAATATTCAGAAGTCCCCCACCTTCTGATGAGGTTCTAAATTCTGGCGGGAAATTACGGGAAGGACGTATATGTAGCTCTAAGCGACACATTCAGTGACGCGAGCTGACCTCTCCTGGCAAAGAATCCTTGTGTAGATCTGCCACAAAACATAAATAACTTTCATGATAATTTACAGTGAAAGTAAAAAGTTTAATATATTTAATATTAAATAAAAATCATAATCACTTCCAAACACTGTTATCGAGGTTGTCTTAAAAACCCTGACCTATAGAGTTTCCGTCTTTAAATGTTGATCTTAGACATATAGAATAAATTACATAGTTATTTTATGGTATCAAATAAAATTTTCTGAATATTAAATATAAATAAATAGAAACATGTATTTTTTATACAGCCCTCTTTCTTCTAAGAAGGCTTACAGATATGTTTAATCAAAGTGTGTGAGGGGGCAATAAGCTTTGCTATATCAATAATAGCAAAAATATAATTATTAAAACTATTCTAAGAAAACAAATTAACCATTAATTTTAATCAGTGTTATAAACAGCCAATATTTTATATTTTAAGAAATAAGTTTTAAATCATTTTTAAAAAGTTTCCTGTAAAAAGGGGTTTTTAGCATTTAGAAATGAAAATTTGTTTGAAAAGTTACAATTACACTAACATTTAATTTGAAGAGTTTATTTTAAGTTGTTTTTATTAGTTGTTGACTTATGAATACCATGACTTAATTAAAAAAAGCATTTTTAAAATAAGAGTATTCATGCTTAAAATGAATATTTTAAAAAACAAAAATATGTATACATAAATATATACTGATAAATCATTCATTATTCTAATAATTTAAAACCGAAAAGCTAACAAGATGAATCAGAATGAATTATGATGAATCAAAATAAAATCTTGCACTTATAAAAAGAAAGCCAGTTACATTAGCCATGGTTGGTAAGGAATTAACTGAAGGTCAGAATTTATTACAGAGAACGTGCATGTTAAAACGGTGTGATAGGATATTCTTTTTTAGGGTGATCTTGGTAGGTGAGAGATGGTACTTAAAATTTTCGCAACTGCTATAATTTGTTGCGGAATGACTAGTTCTGGTCCTTGTCCTAAGAATACAAACAAATTGAACATTCAGTTTGTTAAATTAGTAATTAATTAATTAAACTTGGTAAATTAATAATTCATTAATTAAACTATTTCTCTATTTTATTATGTTGAGGAGAATTTTTAAATCTCGTGCATTTTTAAAGTCTCCCCTTTTAAAGGTGAGAAGGTGTAAAGGCAAACACTCCCCCCCCCCTCCCTCATTCTTTAAAAAAAAATTGTGATCAATTTCAGTTAATTAAAGGCACATGGCTCTAATCTACTAAATATTTTGATTTTAATTTGTATATGTTTTAATGTCATTTATATAATTCATTACTGTTTAGATCACATAAAACTAGGAAATAAAAATGATTTAAATACTCTAGCGGAGAAAAATCAAATGATTACGAGTTTAAATTTCATTCAAATTTAAATAAATCGTTTAAAATCAATTGAGTTGCTATTTAACGCTAAAAATACCCTTTTAAATAATTTTGAATATTTTGTTTTAAAAAAAATCTCAATACAATGATTGTATCTTATTAATACCATGAATCAGCAGAATAATTGATATAAAAATTAATTTTTTAAACTGTGATAAAATATATTTATTACCGCACACAGTGGCGCACTCAGGATTTTGGTTTAGGGTGGGGACTGGGGTTATAAATACTGCCAAACTCGGTTACAAGTGACCTCGATTATAGCTATAACTCCATTATAACTTCAAAATATTCGTTACCACTTGCCCATAGAACACAAGCCCAATCTTTTCATAGTCTTTTTTTCAACCAATATCTAATCTTTCCAGTTCTAACTTTAAAAGTTGGTAATTTATGCACTAACTGTAAGTATTTATTTAAAAACCAACATTCCCCCACTTTTAATTAATCCCCCCCCCCCCCACAAAAAATTAGAAATAATTTGAAGACAATTTTTTAAGGTAAAATATTATAATTCGTTAGTGACAATTTTCAAAGTTTTTCACATCTAACACTCCAAGTTTAGGGGGGGGGCTTTAGCCCCCATAGCCCCCTACGTGGGTGCGCCCATGACCGCTCAGCTTTTAAATGTTTTTCTGGATATAATATTCTTGAATGTAAAATCTGTGCAGTACGAACCTCAATCTAAAAAAAAACCTGTTTGTTCATCTTGCCTTAGGCGTTTTCCGGTACGTTATCTCCCATAGTCCCCGGTCCCCATTGTCCGGGGAATCTCCCCTATTTTTTTCTTGGAAGGGACACGGCTTTCATGAACTTGACAAGTAGCTTGACTAGCTAAAAGCAATTATTTCCTTTTTATTTAATGTTGTAAATTTCCCTGATTAATATGAAGATATATGCTCTCAAAATATAAAAAGTGGCTCCTTTACTTCAAAAACAAAAGAATTTTGAGGCAGTCCAATATTTGATTAAATACCATTATCGTATTTACTACAAAACAAAATAAGTTCATGTCAATATTTAAATAAAAATTATTATTCTGAGGGGGGGGGGGATATTCTTTTTTTTCTGGTTCGCGTTTTTTCCGGTTCGCGTTTTTACCGTTCGCGTTTTTTCCGTTCCCGTTTTTACAGTTCGCGTTTTTTCCGTTTGGCGTTTTTCCCGTTCGCGTTTTTACAGTTCGCGTTTTTTCCGTTTGGCGTTTTTTCCGTTCGCGTTTTTTCCGTTCGCGTTTTTTCCTACATTCACCTTAAGCCCGGGTTTCCTGCAAGCGGCAGCGTCCAGCGCTCGCCTTTGACAACCGCGAAAAAGTGCCCGAGGTGACATCTGTGAAAAACTGTCCACCGCTGTCGCGAAAGGGTGGTTTCCTGCAGGCGCGCGAGCGCGCGGCATTTTACTGCGTCCACTTTCTGAAAAACGGTTGTTGGGCAGGAATTCTTCGTTTTAAGCTGTAAACGCTTCGCACACTGAAATTTTCAAAATTTTGAAACTGTCTCTTAACAAGCTGTACTACATACACTCAAAAAAAATTTCGAAACGTTTCATGAAATTATGAATGTTTCATGAAAAATTCTTAATAAGAATTTTTTCTGAAAATTTCACAAACTCCACTGCATTTTCGCTTATTGTAGTGCGTAAAGCAGCTTATGAAGAACCATCGTGAATTTTTTGGAGACCATGGTGCTGTTAGTTTATTTCAATTTGTGTACCAAGAGTAAAAACAGACCCCCCCCCATCATTTGGCTACGCCCCTGATTCTAAGTATTATATTTTTTACAAAATGATTGATATTGTTATTGGGAAATTACGGAAAATTATCTGCACGAAGGATCTAGGCCGAGAGGTACATAATGATTGAATCAGTGCAAAGCGGCGTAGCGGGGTGAATGCCCGGACCCCTACACGTAGGGGCCTCAAAATCCATCTAACTATTTTTCATACCTCTTGGAATTTTTTTTCTTCCTTTATTTTTTTTCTTTTGAATTTTATTTATTTATTTATTTCTTTATTTTGTATTGACTACATACTTACATGTTATATCTGTTATTATCTAAAAGCGTTTAATTCTGACTTTGAGTACATACAAATGTATGAAACGTGCTAATTTATTTTCGTTTTTACCAAATATAACATGAAAAGTGCCCCTAGATTCACTCTCGCCCCTGAAACTCATAAACCCACGTTGCGGCACTGGATTGAATCAAGAAACAAAAAGTAAAATAGGATGTTTTTAAAAAATTTGTTTACCTAAACACAATAAAGAATCACAGGGCATTTCTAGACACAATTGAAAATTCGTTTTTTAGTATATTTCAGGTACAAAGTCCCTTTAAATACAAAATTAATACTTAATGATGAATTAAACCTTATTTGTTTAGAAAAAAGAACGTACAAAATGTATTTTGATATTTTTCATATCTCATTCAATGCATATGTGTAATAGCAAACAGTATATACATTTGTAACATGTAAATATATTTTTTTATTCTTTTGTATCATTGAGTATATAATTATGAAAAAAAAAAAAAAAAAAAATGTGGTTTATGAAAATATGCGACTGCTAAGTTCTGTTTAATCAAGCATTAATTAGTACTTATATTCTCCATTCACAATAAATAACTACTTATTAATACTCATTTAATGTGAATTAGTTAAAATCCAAGGTACGTTGGATGGTGTGTATTTCTTTTGTGCGTCCACGAATTCTCCACGGCAAAATGGCGTTCGCCGAGCGTCCACCAGATCTGGGCGGCAAGCGACGATCGCCGAGCGTCCATCAGATTTGGACGTCCCCTCCCGCCGCTTTCGCGAGGGCTAAGGTCATTAATCACTCTGGTCGCTGGACGCCGGCCGCCTGCAGGAAACCAAGGCTTAAGGTCATTAATCACTCTGGTCGCTGGACGCCGGCCGCCTGCAGGAAACCAAGGCTTTAGCTCTCTGCGCCTTTGGGTACCCTCCCCAAGAAATGTACGTGAAAGGACTCCCCATGCGGTTTCCCACGATTTAGTAAGGAAAACTTGACCGGTGCACATTCCAGGAGAGCAAGGTAGAGTCCTTTGATTTTGCCGACAGACCCCACGCGAGAGTGTGAACGCAAGGGGGTTTGTGAAGAAAGATCCGTCAGAGAGATCAGTGTTGCCAGATCTTGCGACTTTTCGCAAATTTTGCTACTTTTGATAGCATCATGCGACTAAATTTTATGACTTTGCGATTTTGCTACTTTCTTGCTACTTTTTTTTTATGATTTTGCGAATTTGAAGTAATTCTGCGAATTATAAGTATTTTTTCATAATTTTTTTTTTAAATATTAAATTAGTGGAATTTCCATTGAACATTGAACATTTCCGGCTTTTAACAAGTCTACTTTTCTCTCTTCCCCCCGACCGAATACCCCCCCTCCCCCTGCCCCTCAAACGACAAACACACACACTTTCACCATTCACAGAGAGAGTGGGGTGATATCGAAGTTCGTCAAAGAAGGGAGGAGAAGATTTTGCGATCCTTTCTTTCTTTTTTCTTACCTTTTTAGCACCAGAGTGCTATTAATTTCAACCTTGCTTTTTGTGTAGCCACGATTTTGGTATAATTAGCGAGTCGAGTCACTTTCAAATATGTTTGCGAAGATAACGTGGAGGGGGGGGGGGGCGTTAATAAAATGTTGAAAGTCGCACAAGGTTTGCAATTTTCGATAAATGATCGCTAAACTGGGTGCCAAAAACGCGACAATTTATTATAAATATATTTTGAGTATAGTTAGAAAACGCCTGGCGAATATTGTAAAATAGTTTTTAGTAGGAGATTTAAATATAGATTTTAAGTTCCGAAGAAGTGTTTTATAGAAACAGTGAAGACAAATACGGCACATATCATAGATTATGATACACTTTCCAAATGGTATTTATAAAAGTGAAGTGTAGTTTTGACTATGCCTGGCGAAAATGGTTAAACAGTTTTTGGTAGGCGATTTTAATATAGATTTCTATTCCGAAAAAGTGTTTTTATAGAACAAAGAAGGAAAAACACGATACACTCATAGATTAGGATGCTCATTCCAAACAGTATTTAAAATGTCTACGAGATATAGTTGGAATATGCCTATAGTTCGAATATGTCTGGTGAAGATTTTTAAAAACAGTATCAGTAGGTGATTTTAAGATGGATTTGGATTCCAAAGATGTGCTTTATGGTTCAAGAAAGAGTTGATTCTATTTTAACGCCCCTACTTTCGCCAACTTAAAAAATTCCCCGCACTTTGGCGAGCTTTGAAGTCATGGGTCTCTAGGAGTTATGCACAAGTTTTCAACGCTCTCTAAACAACTAAAAACGCTCTCTAACAAAAAAAACATGAAAAACTAAAGTGAGCAAATTAGTGATAAACGCACTAGTTAAGGAATTTGAAGACACTTAATTATTAAAAACTACATTAATTGGCAACCCAAAATAAATAAAAAATGTAACAGAATGCTGTATTTACAGGTTGTTCCAAATCGCCATTTTAATTCTAAATTACAATTGCCACATAAATACAAAAAAATTGTCATGGTTGCTGTTTATGTTTAATGATCGTCACCTTGGCGAGAGTTGGGGGCGTTAAAGTAGAAATCAACTTAAGAAAGACAAACATGGCACACTCATGGATTATGATGCACATTCGAAACAATATTTAAAAACGGTGAAGTAGTAATATACTTGGCGAAGATTGTAAAATAGTTTTTAGTAGGCAATTTCAAGATAAATTTCGATTCCAAAGATGGGTTTTATAAAACAAGGAAGAAAAAATACTGCTCACTCATGAATAATGAAAACACTTTCCAACCTTATGGAATAAGGAAGAAAAATAGGGACGATGCAAAAAATTATGATACGCTTTTAATATATAGCACTTTGGTGCGTATTTAAAATCTGAAAGGGTTTTCAGACTTTCTTCATTAAAAAAAAAAAAAAATACTTTTGAAACATATGTTCTGATTTTTTTTTTTTCTCTCTCTCTTTCAGACCTGGTACTCAAAATTCTAGCTGCATTATTGTAATGGAATAAAATCTGTGAAAACCAGCATATGTTTTGAAATAATAGAGAGAACTGAGTTGGCATTTCAGTCGGCTGTTACTTTTTACATCGTTTTTGCGTAGAACATCACAATTAATGCAGGTTTGTGGGTGGGAGCTTTTAGTTGGAAGATTCACATGCACATCCATTTTTTGGAAGTAAAAATTGGCTCTTTTTTCATTGATTTCTCTGACGTGGATTTATAAGTGGAATTCTGGCCAGGCACACAAGTCCGACATACAAACATTGATTTCTTCTTTTCTAGGGACTGTGGCGTGGGTGGTTGTCCCCCTCCTCCACCTCCCTTTTCATTCGGTCTAGGCATAGAAAATCATAGGAAATGGAACAATTATGAAAACTTGATTTCGAATTCGAAAAATTTTTAATTACGAAAAGAAACTAAAAAAAAAAAATCTCCTGTCAATTTGATATGTTTATTTCAGACATGCGGGTGTGGTGGTGGGGGGGGACTTTTATGTGTAAAACTACACATCAAAACAATGGACTGACCCAGGGCCGGCCCAAGGGGAGTGCGAATGTAGGCGATCGCCTAAGGCCCCGCTCCTGGGCCATTTTATTGCTATCTCATAAGACATGATAGAGAAGAGGCCCCGTTCTTGCGCTTCGCCTGGGGCTCCGCACGCCCCTCGGGTCGTCTCTGACTGACCAGACAAATTGTCATAAAGATTTCACAGGGCATCATCACCACCCTCTAGATAACACATCACTTGATGTGATGTCATATTGTGACGTCATACTGTGACGTCACCGTTGCGACTTTTTGCTACTTTTCTCTCAACCTCTTGCGATTTTTGTCCAAAACTTTCTGGCAACACTGAGAGAGATGCTTGGACAAAGAATATAAATAACAGGGAAGTCGCACGAAGAACTCTCTCAGACTCAGAGGGAAGGTAAGATTCTCGGACTCCATACAGAGGAATATTTTGGTGTCCATTTAAGAATGCAGGATTCAGACAATTTATTGTACATAAATGTATTTAATAATCAAGATTTATAACCTCAACTTCTGTCTCGAGTCTCTTCGGTCTTATATTTTTTTTGTTTCAGCACTTGTGGCGAGCACAAAACGTGACACAGAGTCTTGTAAAAAGGTTTATTTACTTTTTCTTTCTCTCTCTCCAATATTACTACTTCCCCTTTTCTCGAATTCTCACGCTGATACATTTTTCTTAAATTTTATTTACCTTTTTTAACCCTTTAACGCGCAGTGTTCCCGCTCTGGGAACACCAAACTCGGACGTTTTGACTGTTGTCAGTCGTGAAGAATAGATTTGATTTCTATAAAAGTAGTTGCGGGTGACCTAGCTCCACGAGAATCCTTTACTTTTTAGCACGTCCTTTCCCGTGAAAAAATGGTCACGATTATTTTTAACAGCACTGACATCTGCTGAAAAAGGGAAGAATGAGAGAACAGCCGGATAGATGGCCCAATGCTGAAAAAAGGGCAGCCGTTGCCATCGCTCGACTTAACTACCAGTAAGATGGCGGGCGATCGAAACGTTCATCGCGTGCCACAGATCTAGAGACCCTTTTTTGGCGCAGCTGGCTGTGCCCGCGCACAGCATTGGGAAAGGGTTGCGCCTCAAAGGGTTAATTGTTTTCTTACATTTTTTTCCTTTGTTTTTGTAATGATGCATTCATAATATTTTTGTCACTTGCATCAAGCTTTGCCTGTACTTCCCTCCTGAAGGAGAATTTAAGTATCTCGCAAATCGTATCTAGTATAATAATATTTCTAATAAAATTTCTATTTTTCGATTTAATTGAGGTTATTTTTATTCCAAATTTTACTAAAACGGAACAATTATTATCACTTGCATTATCTGCGGTAATAGCGATGGCGCTATTACCGCGAATGTAGGAAAAAACGCCGCCGGAAAAAACGCCACCGGAAAAAACGCCACCTAAAAAGATATTTGTGTAATAATTTATTTAAATACTTGAAAAATTTTCTTTTCTTTTGCAGAAAAGGGGAGGTATGAAATTGAATTATGAGGTTTAATGTACTTTGTTTTCCAGAAATGGGGGAAGACACATGTCTAATTGAATAATTCAATTTGTGTATAATTTGGTAGGCGTTAAGGAAGGGGGGAGGGGGATAGACTTTCCTAGAAAGATTTCGGTTTCCGCTAACAAAAACAAAAAAAAAATAGATTTCCAATTACTTAACAGTAAATGAAGCTTTTAGGGAGTATGACCCCCAAAAAACCATTCAGGTACGCCAGTAGCGTAGCCAAGGGGGGGGATAGGGGGGTCATACCACCCCCCCACATGATGAATTTTTTGCCATACAAAATGTATATACTTCACTCTCTTATCACAGCAAATATGCATATATGTGAGTTGCAGTAGTCGTAACGCCCCCCCCCCATGAAAAATTCCTGGCTACGCCACTAAGGTACGCTGATGACATACAAGTGTTAAGATTTTAAAGAAATAAAATCCTTGTTAAATAGGGATTTTAATTAACACATAGGTGTGGGGGATAAGGGTTTATTTTTTTCATGTTTAAATGGTTTTTTTTTTTGGCATATCAAATGAATTTTGACTTTTCTTACTGAAGTGACTTTTCTTACTGAAGAATTACCCCCTCCATCCTCAACCGCCACCAAGGGCGGATTAAAGGGGGGCGGAGGGGGCGACCGGCCCCCCCCCGAGAAGAAAGAAATTAATGTAAAAGATCCTATTGGATGTATATGTCAATCTTCTAACTAACCGCCCCCACCGACAAACTAACCGCCCCCCCCCTCGACAAACTAAACTTGCAATAATCCGTCAAACAAAACCACTTGTTCAAGGTTAAACGAAAATTCCGCTTTTGCAGAACAGTGAGAACATTTGTTCAAGGTCAAAGGAGAATTCCAAAAATAGCATTCGACCCCTAATGTTTTGACCATTAGACAAAGAGGTAAGATATACATGTCCTGGGGGTCAAAAAAGAACAAAGCAGAGGTAGAGGATCTCGCAGAGGCTTTCATGGGCGTAACTTGGGCTTCGAAACTGGGGGGGCAAATGTCATTCTAAATGAAAGTCCATATATGCGTGCCCGTACACACACACATATATATATATAATGTTTATATATATATATATATACAGTGGCGGCTCGTCATTAAGGGCCAGAGGGGCCTGGCCCCACCGACTAACCACCGTCTAAACCAAAGTATCTTCCTATTATGTCAGACAGTTCTTTCAATAATTTACCTTCATTAAAAAAAATGCACGCATTTTACTCTATTTTAATACTATCCACTAAAAAAAGCATTTAAAAATCGGATAGTTATAGATTTCCCCCCTATCTAAGCCATGCATGAGCTGGCTTGCCCTGAATTTGGCGTCTTTTCTCCGTTCACCGGGTTGACATATTTGGCATTGATCACAAAAGCCATATTGACGCGGAATTAACTTGGCTTCCAAGCTGTTTATTTGGCGCTGTCTTCTGGCCCCAGATCTTCGGGCCCTCGCATGGTTATCTGCACGACTGTACGGGGAAATTTCGGCAATCGGTAGCTATTGGCGAAATTTTCCTCTTTGGAGGAAATCATTTTTTATGTGCGTGATCTATTTTTGCAGTGCAGTCCCTAATATTTAGAATTTAATAGCATCAACGCGGACAGCTTACGCCTTTGCATTGCAATCATGGCACGTTTATGTTGGGTTGTTGCCACAAAAAGGATTAGAAAAAGGTTTTTCAACCTATCCATAGAAATTTTTAATAGGGCGCCGTCCGTATTTTCAATTCGCAAGTGAGGATCGATGACGTTAGTTGCTTTAAGATACGTAAAAATTACGCCACAATTTTCTCATTTATTCCAGCTCTTTTTTCAACACAGGCAGACGATATTTTGATTAAAATTTACGGTAGAAATAAACTAAGAAATTCACGATTATTATTATTAGAAGTGGTATTTTAATCCGGTGCTTATTTAAAAATTGAAATGTCTTAACACAGCTGAAAATGTTCATTTTAAAAATTACAAAGTTCGTTTTAAAGCGCGATATATTAAAATTTTCTATTTACTTTTATTTTTATTTTTGGCATTTAATTATGGGTCGGGCGTTGCCTAACATATCATGCATGCTGCGAGTATAGCTTTATTTTAACGTTGAATTACGTTCCTCCATAGTGGTCCTACATAAAGCAAAAATTTAATGATACCGTTTGAAAACTACTATGCAAAATATCGAAATTACCTCCCTCGGCCAACCGGGGTATCCTTTACGGCAGTTAAACAGTGACATCATAAATTAAAAAAAAATGCTTAAGCTCTGCAATTCTAACGCCCTGTCACAATTAAAGCAGGAATAAATAGTTCCTCGAGATTACACAGTTTGATGTTTTTCAGGAGACAGGACCATGGAGGATATATAAGATATCGCTATATTGGATACATGGATATTTAAAATGTCACCCCTTGGATAGTTTCTCCCCACGGTGAGATGAAATTTTTTTGCGTGCTAAATACGCCAATCTTATAAAACTCTGCATAAATTAAATATATATGGACAGTTTCCTTAACGGCAACGATTATGTGAAATGATTATTATTTATGTTAATGCGTAAATTGCAAAGAATCGCCATAGAATCAAAAGATCCCATCGGTGCCAAATAATCTAAGCTGCTTCTTTTAAGCGAGTTTTGAAGAGGGAAAAGCAAAGATAGATAGTATCATGTACGTAATAGGTAGTATTATTAGATTTGTAAGGATAATATGAATAAATCACAAAATACCACATTAATAAATATTTCATGAAATTAAAAGTGTTTAACCTTTTTCAACGGTTGTCTTACAACCAACTAAACGAAAAGTAATTCTAACTTACGTTAATATATCCCGCCGTATTTTCACCAGAGGCGATTTCTTGAACTTTTTTAAAAATAAAATTCTGTTTCGTCACATGCAGATATGATTATAGTAAAATATTCGCTTCTTCCCGTATGAAGAGCGGGTACATAGCTATTTTAAAAACATCTCTTGAAAATACCATAAATGAATTCAGAAGACCTCAAAACGTGTAAATACGCCAAAATCTCGAAGTCGAATTTTTTCATGATTACAATATTTCCTTACATAGTACATGTTCGGAAACAAATAAACGGTTGTCCATTTTATGTAGTGTATTAGATATTTAATGCTACAGCTTGAACCTAAAAAACAGTATGATGTAGAAATAAGACATTTTGAAAGCCAGGAGTTCTCTGCAAACCATTAAGCTTTTCACTTTTTTGATAGTGAATGACACTGACGTAGTTTTTGAGTCATTATACTGCAATGATGCCAGGTTAGTACTCATGACGCAAACTTTACGTCAAGAGTCAAATAATTTTGCTTAACAAAGTTCATTGGAAGGATTGTAAATTGCAATATGTGTTCACTAAAAAAAAAAAAAAAAAAAAAAAAAAGAACTCCACAGCCACTGGACATGAGCAGGGCTTGACTGTCTAGAAACATTTGACGGTCAAAAACTGAAGCGGCCGACTTTGATTTTCAAACGCTCTTTCCAATAAGTAAGGAGAGGCATCATTTTTAATTTAAACAAAACTACATTTTCCCCCTCAAAGCGCAACTATAATGGACGTGTTCTATTTAAGGAATTCCTGAGAAACAAACCCAGATGATGTTCATCAGTACATTGGAGTCTTTTCTCCAGACTAATAGTTTATCTTTCTTTAAAATTTACCGATTTGACAAGAAAATTACGAAAACTACTTACCTGTACTCATGCACAAAGCAAGTTAATATTTCACTGCAGGATACAGATATTCGGCTGGTAAAATTCATTTAACTTAACCAAACTTGACACACAGGCATCATTTATTTAGATTTGCTCTTTGTAATCCATTCTTTGCAGCTCATTCAACCCTCTTGTACATCTCCTGTGTCCTAACATCGAGTCAATATGCTTGCGGGAAAAACTGGTCCTATTCTATTTAAGTGAACACAGATGTGACTGATTTTTGCGTTAACGGGAGATAAAAGGGCCGCGTTCGACATTTAAATCACTCCAATTTTTCACAGAATCTTAATGGTCATTTAGTGATGACATGTTCTTATGTTTTGTTTGTAGGTCCAGAAAAACGATCATTTTATGCCTTGTTAAAAAGCCGCTTTTCTTGCGGGGTTTGAAATACATTACAATGAAACTCATTGCACTGCACATTTTCTATTTTCTGTAACCTCTGTTCCCGCGGTACTTTCTTTAATGTTAGCGACCTGCTAAATTTACAGCATTCTAAGCTCAATGTTCATGTTTTTCCTTGACTTGGACAGAAAATTTTAAATTTTTAAGAGAGTCCAGTACGTTATTTTTATTTATTTATATTTTATTTTATTTTTTATTTATTTATTTTTGGGAGGGGGGGGGGGAGGTTGATATTGTAAATATTTTTAGAAAAATAATGTGGAAAAAGATATTTAATAATTTGAAGAGGTGGAACGACTTTTAGCGTGACTTCATTAATCAAAAGTTTGGCATAAGCGGGGAACAGGCGTCGATACAAACAAACATTGGGTTCGTTTTGTGACCCTATAACAATATTACAATCGATTTTAACGGAACCCCTTCACAAAAATACAGTCAATTAAAACTGCCCTTCATTGGCTTTTTACCCTACATTTTAATGTGTTTCATCAATTAACAAAAAAAGTGACTTTTATTAAAATTTGGTTTGAAAATTAACAAAAAGTTCTGAAATTCACAAAATTAATCATTAAAATTCACAAAAATAGGCAGTTTCTACAAAAATGGGCCCTGGAAAATATTCCTGGATTGACCCCTGATAAATTATGTATGTTATTGAGTTGAAGACGTATTCACGAAAAAAAAAGGGGGGAGGTATATAAATTAGGTAAATGTATATAAATTAGGTGAATGTACATATACTCTAAAGAAAACTAATATTCTGAGATATTATCTTAGCTAGACTTATAAACGATTTTTTTGAAATGCTAGAAAATAGAATTATATGCACACATGGGCGCCCATAAGGGGGGGGCAAGATATGGAACTTGCCCCCCGCCCTAAGATTTAGGTTTATGTCTCATGATGTTAGCAATGGCAAAAACAGAACTAAATTTGTTAAAAGTTTGAAATTTGCCCCCCTCTAGAAAAATTTTTTGAAATTTGCCCCCCCCCCTTGGAAAATTACTATGGGCGCCCATGTATGCACATCAGCAGATCGTTATGAACAATAGCAGTGAAGGTTCCCCTTCTGTGTCGAACGTTGCTTCGCCCTATTGCTGGGAGCAACGCTGTTAGTAGGAAGTAATGAGGTGATTTGTTGCTATATTTTTCTAATGCATGAAATTCTAAAAGGGTTAAAGGTATCGAAATACTGACTTAGATAGTACTGCAACTAGAGTTTATCTCTCACGACGAACCAACTGGAACGGCCCCCTCCCATGGAACCATAACTTATTTTGGAGCCCCCGACCAAGTCTGGGGCACGTGTCCCTAGGTGCCCCTGGCAGCAGATATAAATCATAAAATCGCTGACCGTTTCTTATTCTCTTAAACTGCGTCGCATTTGAATTCGCAATTAGTCGTCTGTCAAGTCAAGTAAGTTGTGCCCGATCATAAAAGTGTGTTGTCTCTCTGCTACTGACCTTCAGACACCAAAATTAGGTTCATTAAAATATAAATGAGAAACTGGCCCCAACCTGTGACAGGGCGGCAAATAAAGGGGGGCAAGCGGGCACGAGACAAGCACCGGGAGACATTCTAAATGGAACGCCAAAATCAGTTATAACTTCTTGGGATGGGGCGCGGCTCCATGCGAGGGGGCACACGACCATGGGCACCCATAAGGGGGGGCAAGGTAGGGAACTTGCCACCCCCTAAAGTTTTAAGTTAATGTCTCATTATGTTAACAAATGGCAAAAACAGAACTAAATTTGTTAAAAGTTTCAAATTTGCCCCCCTCTAGAAACTTTTTTTAAGTTTGCCCCCCCCCCTATGAAAATTACTATGTGCGCCTATGCACACGACACTAATTATGGTTTGCCCCGGATGACATAAACTCTAATTGCGGCATTGCCTGTGAAAATGACCTCTTTTTGCTCACTATTTACAGCAACAGGTCTTTTTTTCTAACGCTGAACAATTGATTTCAGACAAGTTTAAAATCGCTGCCCCTAATTTTTGCTTTCCTGAGAAATTATCTAGCTTGGCCATTTGGTAGAATCTGCCATCGTTCCTGTTGGGTTGAAAAGCTTCTGTGATTCTATTCTTTTGATTTTTGCAGGGGAATTTTTTTTTTTTTAATCTGATAGTATATTTGGGTTATAAATGCATGATTTGGATTCAACATCATAACTTTGCCCCCTGACTTTTTAGACTAGGGGGGCAATTTTTACAACTGCAGGGGCAATTGCCCCCCCTCGCCCCCCCCAGATTACGCCTATGGAGGCTTTTTTCTTTCTTTTTTTTTTTTTTTCCCTTCTTTTTTTGGAATCATGTCACAACTACTTATGGCTATGTTAAAACTCCGAAAATCCCAAAAGAAAAAGGGCGAAAAAGCGATAAATCTTTGAAAAGCATTCTCGCGTAGATAAATTGAAAATTCATTTATAAAATGACTACGCAATTTATATATATTTGTACAAGTTATTAATATACCAATTATTTTATTTGTAAAAAAGTGTATCACTTGTATTCCTTTTTATTTTCCAGAAAATAACTATCTGATTTTTATTCATAGGAAGAAACATTAAATAACTTTTAAAAAGGTAATAGTTTATTGGATGTGATTTAGAATTTAAATTTTTAAACGAGTTCAAATTTTTAAAAAAATTTCTAGTTTAAAACTTTTTTTTTCATTTTCATTATTATTATTATTATTATTATTATTATCTATTGTTATTATTTATTGTTATTATTTATTATTATTATTTACAGTGAGTCATTTATAAGGATAACATTACGAATATTGATTTTCTATAACTAATAAAAATTGAATAAAACACTTCTTTCCCTTCTGCAGAATCTGTAAATGTGCTAACTACAGAAATTCTAAATGACGGGCTAAATAATTCTACCAAAGTAATATAAACTCTGGAAAGAAATGCTGCAGTATGAAAAAGAATTCACTAAATTTCTGTAAGCAAAATCTTAGAGTGCTCAAATCAGTACTTAAAATGTGTTAAAATTTAATATATTATTCAATTTTATTCACTTAAAATTTGTTATCAAAGAATTCGGAAGAAAATAATTTAATAGCAATCAAAGATTGATTATAATTGATATAATTAATAATTTATTTTAGTAATAATCACTTTTAACTTTTTTTTTCTTTTAAGTAGCCTCTCCTAAAAAATATTACATTACTTTAGGACAGGGGCGTTTTCATTTTGTGTTCTCTTTTCACTGGGGACCCAAGGTAGCTGCCCCGTCTGCCCTCGATTTTGTCAGGCTCTGAGTTTGACACTTAAAAAAAAAAAAAAAAAAAAAACAGTATACCCTTAAAATGAGTACGGGTGTCGACATCCGGTGACACTACAAAGAATTGTTCTCCATCTTTAAATGAATATGTACTTTGTCTTGAAAATAATACAATAAATAAGTAAATCAATTATTTAGATAAAAAACTTATAAATTAATAATTTGATTTGCAAATTTTGTATGTTTGTTTTGTAGTACAAGAACCGGAATCGATCATGTTTTAACAAAATAATGAAGTTTTGAATGCTCACAACCCAGCAAAAGGATAGACGGCCCTACATATTTAACGGAAGCGTTCACTTACTAGGTCGTCTTTGATTCTCAGTCAGGTTCTTTAGCAAAGGCTCTATTTCTGATCAAATTAATGTTTAAAAACTGTTACAAAGGTTACAAAAGTTAGAAAGTATTATTGAAACTTTTCCAACTAATTTTAACAAAACTAATTAACTATTAATTTTAATCACAGTTATATATAACTAATATTTTACATTTTAAGAAATGAGTTTTAAATGATTTTAAACCAGTTTCCTTTAAAAAGTGATGCTGTTTTTTTTTCAGCATTTAAAAATTTATTTAAAAACATTAAAATTACACTAACATTTAATTTAAAGAAGATTTTTTAAAAATTGTTTTTGACTTATTAATACCATAATTTAGTTTTTAAAAAGGCATCTTTAAAATAAGAGTACCAATGTTTAAATTGAATATTTTCAAAAATAAAAATATTTATATATAAATATATATACTTATAAATGTTCCTTATTCTAAAATTTCTTATTTAAAAACCAAGAGCTAACAAGATAAATTACCATGAATCAGAATAAACTCTTGCCCTTATAAAAAGAAAACCAGTAATAATAAGCCATAGCTCAGCCTAGGTCTCTCCTCAATCCAATAGGGGCGCAGTAGCGTGTAGCAATTCAGTAGATTTGGAGGTTTGGGGGAGGGGGGGTAGTATGTTTTTATGGATTCTGGAGACTGAAAAAGACACCGATATATGATTATTTTCTATCATCCTGCAAAGCTATGGGGGGGGGGGGCTCGAGCCCAAAGCCCCCCTCCTTTCCAACGTCGTCAGTAAGAAATTGAGTTTATCAATACAAAATTATATCTCATACAACCCCCCGAAAAAATTTCGGGGTCCCCAAGCCAATTCTAGGTTCCAAAGCCCCCCCCCCCCCTTTGCTACGTCGTCAGTAAGAAATTAAGTTTATCAATACAAAATTATATCTCATACAATCCCCAGAAAAAATTTTCTGGCTACGCTCCTTGCCTCGTCGATTAGCATATAAAGACTGTGTTACATCATAAAACGATTAAAAGTAGATTACTATTAAAAGTAGCGTTTTTTCCGGCGGCGTTTTTTCCGGGTGGCGTTTTTTCCATGTGGCGTTTTTTCCGGCGGCGTTTTTTCCAGCGGCGTTTTTTCCGCTCACCCCGTCAAACAAAACCACTTGTTCAAGGTTAAACGAAAATTCCGTTTTTACAGAACAGTGAGAACACTTATTCAAGGTCAAAGGAGAATTCCAAAAATAGCATTCGACCCCTACTGTATTGACCATTAGACAAAGAGGTAAGATATACATGTCCTGCGGGTCAAAAAAGAACAAAGCAGAGGTAGAGGATCTCGCAGAGGCTATTTTCTTTTCTTTTTTTTTTTTTTTTTTTTTTTTTGAATCATGTCACAACTACTTATGGCTATGTTAAAACTCCGAAAATCCCAAAAGAAAAAGGGGCGAAAAAACGATAAATCTTTGAAAAGCATTCTCGTGTAGATAAATTGAACATTCATTTATAAAATGACTACGCAATTTATAAATATTTGTACAGGTTATTAATATACCAATTATTTTATTTGTAAAAAATTGTATCACTTGTATTCCTTTTTTTTTTCAGCAAATAACTATCTGATTTTTATTCATAGGAAGAAACATTAAATAACTTTTAAAAAGGTAATAGTTTATTGGATGTGATTTAGAATTTAAATTTTTAAACGAGTTCAAATTTTTTAAAAAAATTCTAGTTTAAAACTTTTTTTTCATTATTATTATTATTTATTGTTATTATTTATTATTATTATTTACAGTGAGTCATTTATAAGGATAACATTACGAATATTGATTTTCTATAACTAATAAAAATTGAATAAAACACTTCTTTCCCTTCTGCAGAATCTGTAAATGTGCTAACTACAGAAATTCTAAATGACGGGCTAAATAATTCTACCAAAGTAATATAAACTCTGGAAAGAAATGCTGCAGTATGAAAAAGAATCCACTAAATTTCTGTAAGCAAAATCTTAGCATGCTCTAATCAGTACTTAAAATGTGTTAAAATTTAATATATTATTCAATTTTATTCACTTAAAATTTGTTATCAAAGAATTCGGAAGAAAATAATTCAACAGCAATCAGAGATTGATTATAATTGATATAATTAATAATTTATTTTAGTAATAATCACTTTTAACTTTTTTTCTTTTAAGTAGCCTCTCCTGAAAAATATTACATTACTTTAGGACAGGGGCGTTTTCATTTTGTGTTCTCCTTTCACTGGGGACCCAAGGTAGCTGCCCCGTCTGCCCTCGATTTTGTCAGGCTCTGAGTTTGACACTTAAAAAAAAAAAAAAAAAAAAAACAGTATACCCTAAAAATGAGTACGGGTGTCGACATCCGGTGACACTACAAAGAATTGTTCTCCATCTTTAAATGAATATGTACTTTGTCTTGAAAATAATACAATAAATAAGTAAATCAATTATTTAGATAAAAAACTTATAAATTAATAATTTGATTTGCAAATTTTGTATGTTTGTTTTGTAGTAGAAGAACCGGAATCGATCATGTTTTAACAAAATAATGCAGTTTTGAATGCTCACAACCCAGCAAAAGGATAGACGGCCCTGCATATTTAACGGACGCGTTCACTTACAAGGTCGTCTTTGATTCTCAGTCCGGTTCTTTAGCAAAGGCTCTATTTCTGATCAAATTAATGTTTAAAAACTAAAGTTACAAAAGTTAGAAAGTATTATTGAAACTTTTCCAACTAATTTTAACAAAACTAATTAACTATTAATTTTAATCGCAGTTATATATAACGAATATTTTACATTTTAAGAAATGAGTTTTAAATGATTTTAAACCAGTTTCCTTTAAAAAGTGTTGCTGTTTTTTTTTTTCAGCATTTAAAAATTTGTTTAAAAACATTACAATTACACCAACATTTAATTTAAATAAGATTTTTTAAAAATTGTTTTTGACTTATTAATACCATAATTTAGTTTTTAAAAAGGCATCTTTAAAATAAGAGTACCAATGTTTAAATGTTCCTTATTCTAAAGTTTCTTATTTAAAAACCAAAAGCTAACAAGATAAATTACCATGAATGAGAATAAACTCTTGCCCTTATAAAAAGAAAACCAGTAATAATAAGCCATAGCTCAACCCTAGGTCTCCCCTCAATCCGATAGGGGCGCAGTAGCGTGTAGCAATTCAGTAGCCTTGGGGGAGGGGGTTAGTATGTTTTTATGGATTCTGAACACTGAAAAAGACACCGATATATGATTATTTTCTATCATCCTACAAAGGTATGGGGGGGGGCTGGAGCCCCAAAGCCCCCCTCCTTTCCTACGTCGTCAGTAAGAAATTAAGTTTATCAATACAAAATTATATCTCATACAACCCCCTCGAAAAAATTTTCTGGCTACGCTCCTTGTCTCATCGATTAGCATATAAAGACTGTGTTACATCATGAAACTATTAAAAGTAGATTGCTATTAAAAGTAGCGTTTTTTCCGGCGGCGTTTTTTCCGGCGACGTTTTTTCCGGTGGCGTTTTTTCCGGCGGCGTTTTTTCCAGCGTTTTTTCCGCTTTTCCATGTGGCCTATTACCGCAGATACCCCCTACCTTTTCTTCGCGCCAAGGATTGCGTTTTTTGCGCTATGCTTGGCGATAAAAGGGATTTTCTGGTTTCCCAAACGAATTTCGTTGGCGAGAATGGGGGGAGGCTATTTATGGCAACCTAGGCCGGCCGGCCAATGACAGAGCGCCGTGATGCAATAGCTCCTGCACGTGGAAGCTTGTGAGAACTTTTTTTTCACATTTTGAGAGAGGAGAGGTAGTAAGTTGACCGAAAGCACTTCTGCAAAGGTACTGTGATCTTTGCAGAAGCTATTTTACTGTACTTTTTTTTATATTTTTGGATAGGATTTTATGATTTTTTAAGAACCTCCGTAGCTAATGTAATTGAAAATTAACAGGGT
>JAWZYV010019419.1:0-25361 GCA_038373885.1 Cheiracanthium punctorium
GAGTAGATTTCAGATAAAATACTATTCTTCATAAGAGGTGAATCCTGTTAACACTAATCAAAAGTAATTATATTTCTTTTGATGAGTGTGTTACTCGGGAAAAATGAATGAGTTATTCATAAGACTGTAATAAGAAGTTATCTAAAATACTTTTTTGTGCCAATGTATCAAAAGAAAGTCCAGCTCTTGGAGAGTTACAATAATGTTAATTATTCCCGTAAAAACGGATGTCGGGAATTCAATGATGGGTTGTGATTCTGATGCGATTGCAATAATCTGGTTGAAAAACGGGTAATCCTGTGGCTCATGTTACGTGACTGGGAATATTCCCGCATCTGCCTCCGACAGCTGTGGGGTTCGAATCCTTTCTACCCATGGTTGTCACTTTTCTCGTCTAACGTGCTTGTACAAAGGGTGGATCCGGCGAGGGGACATAGGGGACATAGCCCCCTCCGAACTTTTTCCCTTAGAACTAGATTCGTATAATTTTTGTTCGTATAGTTTTTCTTGTTCTAAGAGCGGGCACTTGCCGTATAAGCATTGGCCACCACCAAGGTCGGTCTCTTTAGACCGGACCAGCGTTGCCTCCAATGAAAGGACGGACGAAATGACATCCAAGCCCACGCCGGGAATCGAGCTTGGACCCGTGGCGTGGTAGAATGGCCCTCTGACCACTTATGCAACCCGGACGGCCCATTCGTATAATTCCCGATTCCACACGTTCAATTTGGATCTTGAACAGTTCATAGACTATCTAAAAATTCAAAGGTACCTTGCCAAAATTCAGCCTGACGTTTCCCTTATCTTGTACTACCTCTGTTGTGTTATTTTATGTGAAATTTATGAAGTTGTGAGATAGGATGATGGGTGATAAAAAATCGTATCACAGGCCTACGAAACTGAACAAACTGAAGTCACTCTGAGACACGAAACAAAATAAGATGACTAGCCACACTTATTCCAGTTTATCAATTTTTACATGGAAACGAGTGGATGAGTTTACGAACACAAGAATATCTATAAAACAAGAACTATTTCAAGCAAACGACAATCCTGTTACGTAATCTTCCATTATACAAGGGGACCGGTGACTGGGAGGTCAAGGGCCTGACCTACTCCACGCCGATGGCGTAGGTGATTCGACGGGTTCGATTCCCACTCATGTACCGGCTGTGAAAATTTCTTTTCTCTGTGATAGTAAAAACTTTCATTGGGTTGTTCTTTACTCGACGAAGTCTTATAAGCGGATTTTTGGAACCAAGAATACAAGTCTAATAGGAAGAATGTTTCAAATAGAACAACAGCAGCAACTGTTTAACAACAATGGCTGAAGGATGAGGTATCAGCTGAAGAAATAACTAGAGGTAAGATTTTTGTACTCTCTGGTCTTGCAATCTTATTTTATTCTATAAGCTGTGCAAGCTTAAAAATAAACTAAACGGGATTCTTTCAAATGTTTAAGATACTGGTGGGTAAAGAAGGCAGAATCGCTGTGGAATTTAGCTAATGAGTTATAGTACATAATTAGAAAGAACTGTCTTTTTCTAATCGAGTCATTTTTAATAGTATAATCTCGTATCACACGAGCTACTTTTTATTGTTTGTTTTTCGAGTGGGTTGTAAATTGTGTTGCATACATTCGTTTGCCATTTTTAGCTGGTTGTTTCAGGTGAAGTCGTATAGGAATACCTATAAGTAGGATTAAAATGCTATCTCTATTTTTAAACAACGACCCATTACTCAATCTACATTCAAACAGCCCCTTTCCCACGATTTTGGATTATCTTGACAGCTTCTATTTATGTATACGTGCCTAAGATGAATAACTAACAGATGAGACCCAATGTAGTTTATGCGGTGTGTAAGGTCGTGTCATTTGCAGTAAAGGCAGTAAGGGAAGGTGGGGTACAATATGAAACAAAATTGGCTATTGTTTTTCCTAGTCATCCATTTGCGTGTACAAAAATAAAATGAATGGACACTTTTAACCTACTCCTTTCACCCATCTAAATGAATTTTTACGAGTTTTCTATTTTTTAAATATGAAAATGCTATTTACGAAAGGTAACTCTGCCAGTGTTTCATTGTACCCCATCTACCGGGGTACAATGAAACACTTTAAAACGCTTGACAGATGCTCTAGTAAGGAATCAAAACTCAAATTTCAGCATAAATGTTTTATGTACACTTACAATAAACATGAGTGAGACATAAATAGGAAATTTGGATAGAAAAAAATTGAATTAAACTTACAGCTTAAGATGAAAACAATACTTTTATTAGAGGTTAGCCTTGAGTTTCATTTTATATTGAATTTGTTTAAATCGAATTCAGAAATTAGCATTTCTGCTTTCCTTACTGTACCCCCTGAAGGAACAACAGGTGATCATTTTGATACAATTTGAGATTTTTTTCAAAAATGTACCTTTCCGAAGAACGCACCCTTTTGAAACCTGTACGCAGTCGTTTGACTACTGAACTTCACATCCAGTTTATTAATTGCCCAACAGTACAGTTCTTTACATTTAACCGTTTAACGCGCAGTGTTCCCGCTCTGGGAACACCCAACTCTGACGCTTTGACTGTTGCCAGTCACGAAGAATAGATTCGATTTCTATAAAAATAGTGGCGGGTGACATAGCTCCATGAGAATCTTTTACTTTTTAGCACGTCCTTTCCCGTCAAAAAAGGGTCGCGATTCTTTTGAACAGCAGTGACATCTGCTGAAAAATGGAAGAATGCGAGAACAGCTGGATAGATGGTCCCATGCTGAAAAAAGGGCAGCCGTTGCCATCACTCGACTGAACGACCAGCAAGAGAGCGGAAGATCGAAACGTTTTATCGCGTGTCACAGATAGAGAGACCCTTTTTTGACGGCAGCCGGCTGTCGTCAAAAAAAGGGTCTCTCGATCTGTGGTACGCGATGAAACGTTTCGATCGTCCGCCCTCTTGCTGGTAGATAAGTCGAGTGATGGTAACAGCTGCCCTTTTTTCATGCATTGGGAAAGGGTTGCGCCTCAAAGGGTTAAGTGAATGCTTTCACGCGGGAGGAACGGGGTACAATACCACTTGTTTCGTAGAACCCCGTCTAGAAGTGTTTCATAGTACCCCACATTGTGACTACAAAATAAATAAATTTTTGGCTTTGGTATTATGAAGCCTGTAACACAGGGATCGCAGTAATACAGTAGAGTCTCAGTCATTCGAGCTGGACGGGACCGGGCTTGAATCGAAGTTAGGACGACCGTCCACTCGAATTCGTAATTTTGCCCTGAAAACCGATTGGATTCAAAATTCATAAAGCTGCTCCAATAGTAATGACTCATCATCATCATCATCATCATCGTTCTCGTTCGTCATCATTATCCCAGGGTGTGTCTTACTCTTTTGCGGAATATTTCTGCTTGCTGTTCTCCCTCGTTGCCAGATCCTTTCCATTTCTTCGCCTCCATGGTTTTGTAATCCCGGAGTTCGGCCATCGCATGTTTCGGACGTCTCCTTGAGGACGGAATTCTTACTACCTGATGGTAGTAAGAATTATGTATGGTAGTAAGACCTGATATATTTTGGCGGTTTTTCGGACTTATATTTTTTATAATCCAGAGGGGACGGTGGAGCAAACACTGACCCGCAATAAGGGCTTCCCGTGTGTACAGAACAGGTACACACGGGAGAAGAGTTGCTTCCCATCCTCGCAACGATGGGACCGTGCAGGTGAGTTCACAAGATATTTTTTAATCCATCGCTGTCCATAGAACCGAAATATGAGAGAATTTTCATTTGCATAATGAACTCGCACGGAAAAAATATATAATATGTGGCTTGTGCTGGCAAATTTTAAGCGTCGGGCTCCTTGCATCACGACCCATGTACCCCACACATCTCAATACTGTGTTCCATTTGAAAATGTTTACCTTATGAATGTCCTTATAAATCTCTTTTCCGAGTCTTCTGTACAGACTAGCCTCTTTAATTCCAGTCAAAATTGTTCTCAAAATGATTATGGAAAAAAAAATCGCAAACATTTTCATACTTTAACCCTTTCCCAATGCTGAAAAAAGGGCAGCCGTTGCCATCGCTCGACTGAACGACCCGCAAGAGGGCGGACGATCGAAACGTTCATCGCGTGCCACAGATCGAGAGACCCTTTTTTGACGACAGCTGGCTGTGCGACACAGCCACGCGATGAACGTTTCGATCGTCCGCCCTCTTGCGGGTCGTTCAGTCGAGCGATGGCAACGACTGCCCTTTTTCTCAGCATGGGGCTATCTATCCAGAGCTGTTCTCGCATTCTTCCATTTTTCAGTAGATTTCAGTGCTGTTAAAAGGAATCGTGACCATTTTTTTGACGGGAAATGACGTGCTATTAAAAGTAAAGGATTCTCGTGGAGCTCTGTAACCCGCAACTATTTTTATAGAAATTCAATCTATTCTTCGTGACTGGCAACAGTCAAAACGTCAGAGTTTGGTGTTCCCGGAGCGGGAACACTGCGCGTTAAAGGGTTAAACACGTACTGAAGTGCTCTATATTAAAAGCGTATCGTAATCCATGTGCCTTCCCTTACTTTCCTTCCTTATTCCATTCTGTTGGAAAGCGCATCCTCTTACATGAGCGTGACGTATTTGCCTTCCTTGTTCCAGAAAGCACCTCTTTGAAATTGAAATCTGTATTAAAATCGCTTATTAAACTGTTTCACAATCTTCGTTAGGAATATTCTAACTATACTTCTTTGTAATAAATTGTAGGATTTGTGAGTTTCTTGCCCAATAGGGAAGATATCGCCGAGAAAGTTTCAATTTTTCGGACTTTTTTTTTTTTTATAATCCAGCGGGTACGATTGAGCAAACACTGTCCCGCAATAGGGACCTCCAAAGATCAGCCAGAACAGGTACAGACGGGAGAAGGTTTGCTTCCCATCCTCGCAACGATGGGACCGTACAGGTTAGTTCACGAGATACTTTTTAATCCATCACTGTCCATAGAACCGAAATCGGAGAGAGTTTTCATTTGCAGAATGAACTCCCACGTAAAAAATATATAAATGTTCATTCTAAAGATATTTTAAGAATCGCCATACAGACGAAGGGATCGGTATCCACCCTACTAAAGCCTCACCATGGCACAGTGGTTATATCACTGGAAATGGTAGACGGGCGAAGTGTGAAGGTTCCGGGTTCGGGTCCCATCGCGCGTCCGTCGACCTAACCGTTCGGAGTTTTCCGTGGTTTTCTCCGAAACTTAGCGTAAATACGGGTTAGGACCCCTTAGAAAGACCACCACGGAGGGCACCCCACCCTTCGACCTAGAGCCCACTCGGAGCTAATCGGTCGTAATCCTACACACACACACACACCCTACTAAAAGAAAAATGTAAGAAAATCTGAAACACTTTCAGATTTTAAATAGGCACTAAAGTGCTATCTATTAAAAGCCCTATTTTCCCTATTAGCAACGTTAACCTGAAGCACTCGTCCCATCCCGTGACTTGTATAAAGATCGTACGCGCATCCTTCTTGCGCATACCATTCTCCCAAGTTATTTTAGGGATCCTGTGTGATCAGCGAGCTCATGTGCGTTTCCATTCTATTGTTTTTATTCTATTTTTTAAGAAAAAAAGGTACATGGATGTTCTCCATAATGTCTAAACTATCTTTATAATAATTAAGATTGCAGTGAGCTTTACAGAACGTTTTAAAAATACACATTGACACTAGAGACCTGCACGGGCCTGAATATTGAATTCCGGCGCGGCCCAAGCTCGACGATTCTTGAACTTGTAGGCTCGGCCCGAGCCAACACATTTGAAAGAAATATCACGCCCCGACATATATTTGGATAAATGATTGGAGAGGCTCGACTCCACAGGCCCTGTTAACGCCCACGCTCAGCTTGGCGAATTTTCTCTGAATTATTGTAACCCTTTTTAGCCAAGCTCTCCAATTTTACTGCGCAATTTCTATCTCCAGAACTTCGCATCGCATCTACCAATCCGCAGTAACACGCATTACATTATCTTGTATATATGTAAAATAAAGAAATTATTTACAAAATATACAGTCCGCTTAATTCGAAAATCGCATTATCCTTAACATTTTGGTCCGCACGCGACGGAGAACGCATCAGCAAATTTTTACATATTTCGGTAAAATTGGATACTCTCGCATTATGTCGGTGAAGGATGCCCTCACCATAATTAACCGAAAACGAGGAGCTTTAAAGGGAATAATTACAAGACTGGCAGCATACTTGGACGAAGATAAGGAGAGAGACAAATTAGAACTGGAAACCAAACTAGAACACCTCCGCAATTTAATGCCGAAATTGGAAGCCTTACGATTCGAATATTTTGAAGCCGTAAAGAACGATGACGATTTGGTTCCTTTAGAAAATGCAGTATTGGAACTGGAAGAAAATTGCATGAACTTAGAGGTAAGGATTAAAAAAATTCTTTACCCATCAAATAAAGTTTGTGATAATACCTTTACTACTAAAATATCAGAATCAAATGCAAATTGTGTAAACATAAAGCTACCAGAAATTCCTTTACCTAAATTTTCTGGACAATACCAGGACTGGTATACATTCAAGAACCAATTTGATAATCTAATTCATCAGAATGATAAGTTAACAGATGTTCAGAAACTGTATTACCTGAAATCGACCCTTGAAGGTCCTGCGGCTGATTTAGTTACGCTAGACGATTCATATTCGTCACTGGTTGAAGCTTTAACAGATCGTTTCGAAAACAAGCGATTAATTGTCAACAGTCACATAAATGAACTATTGTCGTTAGATATACCATCGCATGAATCAGCTAAAGGCTTAAGACTAATAGTTGACGGATGTCAAAAACACATTAGAGCACTTAAACTGATAGGCTTAGAACTCAATTCATTTTCGGAAACAATGCTAATTAATATACTAGTTAAAAAGCTAGATAAAGAAACGCGAAGACAGTTTGAACTTTCTTTAGTCTCATCAGAATTGCCTGAATGGAGCAATTTCATTGAATTTTTAGAAAAGCGCTGTCTGATGTTAGAAAATGTTCAAACCGTTGGTGCTAACATAAAACCGAAACATCCTTTTGAAACGCATAGAAAATCCCATTCCTTTTTTGCAAAAAATGATAATAAAAATGTTTGCATTGCATGCAAGGGTACGCAACCTCACCCTTTATTTAAATGTGCATCGTTTTTGAAATTAGACCCATCATCCAGGCTTAATTTAATAAAAAATACTCATTGCACAAATTGCTTGTCAAATATGCATAAATTAAATCGCTGTTTAAGTGATAGAAAGTGTAAACAATGCTCCTTAAATCATAATAGCCTTTTGCACATTCATTATAACACAGGGATGAAAAGAGATTCGGTTAAACCCTTATCAGTTGGAGATCCCAGCACCCAAAACCGCAAGACGAGTAATTCAGAAACCCAGTGTGATTTATCGGTTTCGTTGCATACTCAGAGAGAGCGTACAGACAAGGTGGAGTCAGCACTTCTGCCGACCGTGATTGTTTATATTCAGAACGGCTGTGGAGCCTTTTTGCCAGCGAGAGCGCTTGTTGACTCAGGAAGTGAAAATAATTTTATTTCGTCGCAATTAGCTAATGACTTGGGTTTAAAGAAAATTAGAATTAACATGACAGTCTGTGGCTTAAATAAAAGTGTCACTCATATAAATTCAAAAACATCCGCGCATATTACGAACAAGGATAAATCCTTTTCCCAGACTGTAGATTTATTAGTCATTCCCAAAATAACAGATTTTGTTCCCTCCCCTAATAGTAACATAGAAAAAATTAATCTTCCATCTGGTTTATGTTTGGCAGACCCAAAATTGGGTCAGTCACATAAAATAGATATTTTACTCTCAGCTTCCTTCCTTTTTGAAATTTTAGAGTCAGGTAAATACGTCATTGATAAATTCATCTTTCAAAATTCAAAATTTGGGTATATAGCTAGCGCAAGTGCAGAAGAAAACTTTAACCATAAATTTTGTGGTCTTGTGACGCAGAACGAACCGATTGACAATTTAATCGAAAGATTTTGGAAATTAGATTCAATTAATGAAAATAATTGTTCTGTAAGTGAGGAATCTGCCTTCTGTGAGGAACATTTTAAGATAACGCATAAGAGGAATAATGAAGGCCGCTACGTTGTAGAAATGGCTATGAAAGAATTTCCCCCTAATTTAGGAGACTCAAAACAAATTGCACAAAAACGCTTGGATAATTTAATTAAAAGATTAGAAAAAGAACCCCACATGAAAAGACTTTATTATGAATTTATGGAGGAGTATAAAACCCTAAATCACATGGAAGGGGTAGTTGAGGAGGAATTACCCAGCAATTATTATTTTTTACCTCATCATGGGGTTTACAAGGCTGATTCGTCAAGTACTCCCCTTAGAGTGGTATTTAACGCGAGTTCGCCGAGTTCTAACGGAGTTTCCTTAAATGATGTTTTGTTAAAGGGTGACGTTGTGGAGGATATTTTTGATTTATTAATCAGGTTCAGAACGCATAAATTCGCATTTACCTTTGATGTTAAAAAGATGTTTCGTCAAATATTAATAGCTCCTCATCAAAGAGACTATTTACGCATTTTGTGGTATGATAGCAGCTCATGTAAGGCAATTACGTATAGGCTGAAAACTGTCACTTATGGAACATCCTGTGCACCATATTACGCGATACGCACCGTGAAGCAACTCGCAATGGATGAGTCATTAAATTATCCTTTAGCTTCAGAAATCGCATTACGTGACATCTATATGGATGACGGCATTTCTGGTGCGAATGATCTTAAAATCGCACAAACTGCCCAGCAGCAACTCATGGATATGTTTGCTAAAGCCGGCATGACCCTTCACAAGTGGTCCTCTAATTCTCACGAACTCTTGAATAGTCATCCAAATTTAAACCAAGAACGCTCATTCTCACTTGATCCTCATGTTTCGAAAACTTTGGGCATGTATTGGTTCCATTTCGAGGATTGTTTTGTTTTTAGGGTTGGTTGCAGTCAGAACCCCAATCCCACCAAAAGGACAGTACTCTCTTCCATCGCAAGACAATATGATCCATTGGGGTTACTTGGACCTGTTATCTGTAAAATGAAAATATTTCTTCAAAAACTGTGGTTGCAAAATTTAAGTTTCGATGACACTCTCCCTCTAAACCTGACCGAAGAATGGAACAACTTGATTTCTTCTTTAAAGAGCCTTGAACTGATAAAAATTCCAAGATGGATTCTCGTCGATACTCCTCGCAAAATAGTGCTTCACTGCTTCGCCGACTCGTCTCAAGCAGCTTTCGGCGCAGTCATTTATCTACAATGCATTATGAATGACGATACCTCAACTTCTAGACTTGTGGCAAGCAAGTCCCGAGTCTCCCCTTTGAAAACATTGTCTATTCCTAGACTTGAACTCAGTGGTTGTCTTCTCGCAGCTCAACTATACATCAAAACCGAGCTGTCGCTAAATCTTAAAATAGACAGTGTAATGATGTACACTGACTCTACCATATCCTTAGCATGGATTCGTACACCCCCTTATCGTCTTAAAACATTTGTAGCAAACAGGGTGTCTAAAATACAACAATTGACTGAGAACTGCACTTGGAAGCACGTTCCATCGCAAGATAACCCAGCAGATGTTATTTCAAGAGGACTTGTTCCAGACCAACTGGCTGAGCATAGCCTGTGGTGGAATGGCCCGCCTTTCCTTCAAGAACTTGTTTCTTTTGATGACCAGCCACAAGATGATGTGTCTTCTGACTCCTATTTTTTGAATGAACTGAAGGACAATATGACTCACAATTTATTGACTCTAAATTCTTCTGAATTTTTAACTACCTTTTTTAGCATCAGTAATAATTATAGGAAACTAATTAACATTTTTAGTTTTGTTCTTAGATTTATAAGTAATTGTAGAAACCAGAAGAGAAGCGGCTCTCTTTCCGCCTCTGAAATTCAAGAAGGTGAGTATAAACTAATTTCGCTGGTGCAGCAAAATGCTCTGGCTGAAGACTACGACATGCTAAAGAAGGGTAAACAGGTAACCTCTTCTAGCAAGTTAAAATTTTTGTCGCCATTTTTAGATAGTAATTTAAATGTTATTAGAGTTGGTGGACGACTTAAAAATTCTGATCTACCCTTTGAAGTGAAACACCCTGTAGTATTGCCAAAAAATAGCATTTTTTCCAAATTACTAATGCAAGATATTCACTTAAAAAACTGCCATGTTGGAGCGCAAACGCTCTTACATCTAACCAGGCAAAACTTCTGGCCAATAAGTGGTAGAAATTTAGCTCGAAGTATTGTGCATAATTGTGTAATTTGCAACAAGTATAATCCCCAATTTTCAGTACAAAAAATGGGTGATTTACCCAAAGAAAGATGTAATCCTACTTCTCCCTTTTCAGTTACTGGCGTAGACTTTTGCGGACCCTTCTACATTAAAAACAAGTATCAAAGGAAGGGACCCCTTCAAAAAATTTACGTATCAATTTTTGTCTGTTTTGTTACCCGCGCGGTACACTTTGAAATCGTCTCAGAATTGACTTCGGACTCTTTTATAGCCGCTCTAAAAAGATTCATGTCGCGAAGAGGGAAGATCTCAACTATTTTCACAGATAATGGTCGTAATTTTGTAGGAGCAAACAATGAATTAAAGCGCTTATATAAGTTGGTTAACAATCCAGATCATAGTTTAGGTAATTATTTAGGCTGTGAGAAAATTCAGTGGAACTTCATCCCCCCAAGGTCTCCTCATTTCGGAGGTATTTGGGAGGCTGGAGTGAAATCGTTCAAATTTCACTTTTTACGTGCTGTAGGTGGTCTTAAGCTGACTTATGAAGAATTCTTAACCATTTGCAATCAAATTGAAGGTATTTTGAATTCGCGACCATTAATTCCTATTTCGTCTGACGCAAATGAATTGCAAGCTTTAACTCCCGCTCATTTTTTGATCGGTAGACCAATTTTGGCTATGAGTGAACCAAATTTGACTGATTTTTCAGACCATATTCTGAGGCGATGGCAAAGGGTAACAAAAATAACGCAACATGTTTGGCTTAGATGGCATAGAGATTATCTTAATCATCTACAACAGAAAAATAAATGGTACTTTAAAAAGGACAATGTGAGCATAGGCACTATGGTAGTAGTAAAGGAGGATAACATGCCTCTTAACTCCTGGATGCTAGGAAGAATTCAGAAGGTATTTTATGGAAAGGATAACGCTGTTCGTGTCTGTCTCGTAAAAACGGCAACAGGGACTTATAAACGTCCAATTACTAAATTGGCGGTGTTACCAATTGATAATTAGAAAAAAAAATCTTCAATTAGCTTACTTAAATATTTTGTTACGATGTTGTATTTAATATTAATGTGTGTATGTTTATTCATAACTTGTAATTTTATGTGTACTCAGATTCTTAATTTCAATTGTTATTATTTGTGTCATTTGTGTTTTTTGGTGTGCAATGTCTGTAACCTTGCACGGTCGGGCGGTATGTTAACGCCCACGCTCAGCTTGGCGAATTTTCTCTGAATTATTGTAACCCCTTTTTAGCCAAGCTCTCCAATTTTACTGCGCAATTTCTATCTCCAAGAACTTCGCATCGCATATACCAATCCGCAGTAACACGCATTACATTTTCTTGTATATATGTAAAATAAAGAAATTATTTACAAAATATACAGTCCGCTTAATTCGAAAATCGCATTATCCTTAACATCATGTGTTGGACACATCAGATTTTTTTTTTTTTTTCTTTAAAGTTTAGTTCAGAAAATGTTCGCTAAGCGGCACTTTGCAGCATGAAATCAGCTCTAAAAATGAGCCTGACTAGTTATAAATGCGTTTAAAAACTACTGAACAAATGTTGAAATTGTGTGTTTACTTTGAATGAAGTAAAAAGTACAACCATCCAAAAAAAAAAAAGGAAAAAGTACAACCATCCAAAGCGAAATATTATAAATACTGTCCACTGATATTCGTTGATATTGAATGAGCATTTTCAGCAGATAAAATGATTTTAGGTGATAAAAGACAAAGCCTTACTATTGAAAATTTAGAAAAATACTTTGTTAGTTGTGTATTGCAACAAAAATTACTGAAAGCAGTTTTAATTCATATCACTAAGATTGTGAACTGCACAGCCAGCTGTCGTCGAAAGATGGTCTCTAGATCTGTGGCACGCGATCGTCCACCCTCTTGCTGGTAGTTAAGTCGAGCGATGGCAACGGCTGCCATTTTTTCAGCATTGGGAAAGGGTTGAGCCTCAAAGGGTTAACCCTTTAACGCGCAGTGATCCCGCTCTGGGAACACCCAACTCTGACGTTTTGACTGTGTTCCCAGTCACGAAGAATAGATTGGATTTCTATAAAAATAGTGGCGGGTGGCATAGCTCCACGAGAATCCTTTACTTTTTAAAGCACGTCATTTCCCGTAACAAAAATGGTCACGATTATTTTTAAACAGCACTGACATCTGCTGAAAAATGGAAGAATGCGAGAACAGCTAGATAGATTGCCCAATACTGAAAAAAGGGCAGCCGTTGCCATCGCTCGACTTAACTACCAGCAAGAGGGCGGACGATCGAAACGTTCATCGCGTGACGACAGCTGGCTGTGCCGGCACAGCCAGCTGTCGTCAAAAAAAGGGTCTCCAGATCTCTGTCACGCTATGAAGGTTTCGATCGTCCGCCATCTTGCTGGTCGTTAAGTAGAGCGATGGCAAGGGCTGCCCTTTTTTCAGCATTTGGAAAGGGTTGCGCCTCAAAGGGTTAAGCCAGTAAGATGTGGGCTGAAACTCTTTGTACTCAAAAACGGCGGCTTGCAACGGCTTTTACTTCTAGGGGCTGTATATCTGTGCAGGTGTTGTTCTGTAGTTGTTGTACTTTGGAAATTTAATTTCCGAAGCTTGTGTGCTTGGAGACATTGGACTCGAAGGTTAGGGTCTATTTAGGGCTTGTTCTACTCCACGCAGATCGCCTAAGCGTAAGGTCGTGGGTTCGATCATCCACTCCATACATTTCCCTTCTCTTTGTGCTAGTAAAAACTGTCCTTGTGTTGTCTACTTCACTCGACGAAGAATTGAAAAGCGGGTTCTTGGAATCGAGCTCACGTCCGAAAATAAACGTTCCAAGTACAACAGCGACAACTTGTGCGCTTGTTTCAAAAGAACCCGCTTATAAATCCTAACAACAAATAAACACAATGACAGTTTTCACTACCGCAGAGAAAGGGAATTTTACGGATCACAGGACCCGACACGAACAACCAGGGGACCAGCGGGATTCGAACCCACGACAGTACGCTCAAGCGATGAGAGAAGGGGTCGGGCGTGTTGTTCTGTGTGACTCCTGTTTAGTCTGGTACATGCAAATCCACTGACCAATGTATAGCACAGTGGTTAAAGCCGCTGACATTGGTAGATGGCTCAAGTGGAGGAACAGGGTTTTGTCTTCTCGAGGGGCCGTCGGTCTAGCGGTCTGGAGTTTTGGGCGGTTTTCTCCAGATGTAACGTGAATACATACTAGATACCCAGAAAAGTCCTCCCCCAAGGCATTTGCCCCCCCCTTTTGTTTTTCCTTTCTTTGACGTGGATTTATAAGCGGTTCCTCGTGAGCAAGCACACAAATCCGAATACATGTTCCAACAGCAGCAGATCCACTGACCGAGCACGCGAACCCGATGTATGTACTTGTTCCATTCGGACTGCAGACACCATTTGCTGTGGATGGGACAAAATGGTCAACAAAAGATCATTGGGGAGAGACAGGCTGCCGGTAAGATGTCCATCACACTCATTTAATGTGCAGTTATTGTTCCCTTTCGCAGGGTGTGCTTATAAAATGTTTGAGGTTATTCTTCTATCGACCGCTTGTGCATTGAAATGGGGGAAGATCTTTTGATATAAAGGGGGGAAATTAGCCACATTTATGGTAAGAATGAATGCTTCCATCCTCTTTCTGATCGGGTGTCATACCAATTTTGAGTAAAAGTGAATATTGCCCCGTATAAGTTTGTTTTCCTTGGCATCAGCCATGATAACCGAGTTTATGAGCGTGTAACATGAATCAGAGTAGACATATTGTAGCGGGAGTTATGCTGTGGAATTTCAATATTATTTTGTTGGGGAGGGGGGAGGAAGCGAAACTTAAAACTGTTTATTTTGACAAATAAAATTCCTAGGCCGTTCTCTTCTTTATTTCTATGTTCTATGAGAAGTTTTTGAAAACTTGGATTAGAATTTGAGATTTCTCAAAAGTTTATTTGAAATGTGCGAGATTTTGTTTGCGCATCCCGAAAAAATCCACTGAAGCCAATGAAATGAAATGGATCGTCTGTGATGGGTGGATGATCCATAATAAGCGACAAAATATTTGTGAAAATTTGAGATTTTGTAAAAATTGTGTTAATGTTTGTTCGAGCCTTGAAAATTGTCTGAATGGTATTATAAGTTAATTTAAATTTTGAATAGATTTTTGAGTTATATTGAAGAGATATTAAGTTTTGTGATAATAATGGAAATATTCCTGATAATAGCTCAATGGAATAGAATGAAATTTAATTACATTAATTTAATAACACGCACAAAACAATAGGTGTCGTTTTGGTTCGAAAATTCGAATTTAAAAAAAATTGAGGTATTTCATTTTTTGAGGGGTGGGGGATCACTTGAAGGCGTCTGGAACGTTTGAAATGAAATTAGGTAATATTATAGTTGGTTATTCAATTTAAACAAATGGCATGGATTTTTTTTATTTCTCAAAATTGTTATGGGCCTTGTAAAAGTTGAACAGTTGTTTTTCTCCAGACACAATGTTAAAATAGCTACAAATTATCCAATAATATTGAATTAAAGTCGAGAAGATTGCTGAAGATAAAAAATGAAGTTGAATTTTTCGGAATTAAAAATGAATAAGTAAGATTTGTAGAAAAATTGTAAAATTTTGTCTGACTAGTACGTGAAAACGACTAAACGGAAGAAGTGAAATTCTGCAAATTAGAAGATTTCTGAATTTAAGACACGGGCTTGAAGTTTTCTATAAATTTCAGTTATTTTCGAGGTACGACGTAAACCGGCGGTTCTCAACCTTTTAACGTAGTGTCCCCTTCCCCCTCCTCGCATTTCTCAGTGTCCATTGGGAGTTTTTGGTCGTCTTTCTCCAGATGAAACGTGAATACCCTGTAGAACCCCTTAACAAATCCTCCGCCCAAGGCAGGCTGATAGTCCTCGTATAGCTTTGTCACAAGCAAACGATAGATTACTAAAAATAGGTTCAGCATTTTTACGTTTGTTTCGAAATTCATATTTTTAATGGCCTCCATGGGTGGACGAAACTATCAGCTTACTAGAAGAATAATCATAATCGCTTTAATATTTTACAACTCATTTGCGAGGGGATAATCTTAATTCTAAGGCTTGCTCAATAACTGCTTAGCGTGAATGTTAGGCATAGGCCACCACTGCAACGTAACACTTTGAGGCTCTCTTGGTTCAATCTCCACTCTGTCTCATGCACACCTGCAGGTTCTGCATGTTTTCAAAGGGAAGAATAGACTTTTTTTTACAGTGCACCACTCTGCAACGCGGTAAGTAGCCAGCTCCACCATTCATCGGTGGATGACGCACACGATCCGAGTGGAGACTGTTCAACCCCTCCACCACGATAAGGTGGAGCCTCGTCGGAGGGGACCCCTCCACCCCCCGAGGAAAAGAGCTGGCAAAACAAAAGGAAGACAATTACGTATGCTAACTGAAACTGGGGTCTACCCTTTTTAAACGGAACATTCTTTTATCATCGGAGGGTTGGATGAGTTCGAATCCATTAGAATAGTAATAAACGGCAGCAAGACCCAAACAGCAGGGGAAAAATTGGCTGACTGAACTGGACTATCGTGTCCATTTGTACACTTTTAATGGACTCCTATGAAATGGGGAAAAGTTTTCTTACGGTTAATATATTATTTTTCAAAGCGGAAATACTTTTTCAAGGACCTCGGAAGGGCGTCGTCTTTTTGCCCGAAAGGGTTTGACCAGCTCTTTCCCTTTCCCCGAACGGACACCCGTCAAGGGCTGATCAAAATCGTCTGAGCTTGGCTGCTGCTTTCTTGTACGGCTTAATACGATCGGATACGAAAAGGATGAGTCGTACAGGTACAGTTCTTATTATTGTTTCATGTACTCCCAACGAGACATCAGGCTATGGAGAGTCTGGGCCGTATTGGTGGGGACACCCTATGTATAGTGCGTGAAACTTTACGAATTGGACACATTTTAGAAATTCCATTCTCAAAGCTTTCTAAGGATATTTCGTTCACCCCCCGGGCTACTAGTGTACATGACCGAAAATGTGTTACAGTAAACTCCCGATTATCCGCGGTCTTGCTCAGTTTTTTTCCTTCCCGGTAACGGTTATTTACGGAATGTAGATAAATAAACACTCGCCTTTTATGATCAACCAATGCAAAATCTATTTTTAGAGCAACAATCGGGCTGCTCCTATTTCTATTTACCACCTCCACCCCCGCCCGCAAGGTCACCGAAACCTATACAATGGATCTGTAATCGCTAAAGGGTACTTTGCCGTCCCTCATAGAGCTTCCTTTCTCCCCTTTGGCTTGTTCCATTCTTTTGGTAGCGCGCCCAAACTCCAAACCAGTCAGTTTCGATTCACCATTCAGTCCGTTACTGTCAATCTGTGTTCACGGTCTGCTAGCGTGTTTAAAATTGCAATTTTAGGGATGAGCGAAAAGAGAAAAAAAAGTTGTCTTATCCATCCAAGATAAGTTAGAGTTGATAAAAAAAATTGAAAATGGTTCATCGCAAAAACAAATGAGCTTGAAGTACGGCATTGGAGAATCTATAGTTAGAGGCATTATAAAGCAAAAAGTTAAACTCATGCAGTAATTAAAAAACTTTGTAAAAAACACACATAAGAAGTAAAATTCACCCCCCGGGCTACTAGTTTACATGACCGAAAATGTGTTACAGTAAACTCCCGATTATCCGCGGGTTTGAAGAAGGCTGCGATCTCCAGAGCTTCTGGAAAGACGACACGATTATTGACAGCATTTACGATATTAACACTGCTTGGAATGAGGTGAAGTCAACGACTATAGTAAAGTCCTGGAGGAAAATTTTGCCAAATGTGGAAAAATCGTTAGTCTTCACAGGAAGAAGAAGACGAGGATGTTACTGCATCTGATTTGGCAAATTTGGCCAAATCTGTTCCTGGAGGAAGTGACGTAGATGAAGATAATATTGCTCAGTGGATCAATTGTGACGCAAACGATCCAGGCTTCGAACACCTTACCGATGAAGAAATCATAGCCGGAGAAAAAGGTGTGGTTTCGGCTGAGAGCGATGAAGAACACGAGGGAGAAGGGATGCAGAAGAAAATGAGCCATGAAGAAGCGCTAATTCACGTTAATGGAATCATTCAATACATAGAGGAACAGGATGATTCATCACTTTGCGACAAGATGCTGTTAAAAAAACTTCAATCGCAGATAAAGAAGAGGAGCTTGGAAACGAAAAAACAAAAAAAATTAACCGACTTTTTTGTAAAAATTTAAGGAAGTCACCACTCTGTGTTTGTAAGTATGTACTATGACTATTCTAATTATTAAAAATGGATTAATGCATTTTTGTGTTGATTTTTGTCTTTTTTTAGTTATTTCAGTCAGAATGAGTCAGAAAGAAAAACTCAAATCGAAAAAACGCGCATTGTACCTCCGCCTCTTCCGTTAGTCCCTATCAGCTTGATAACTGAATGTTGCCAATTCTTAAAATCTGCACTCAGAATGCTGTCAGAACAGCCACTCGAAGTACCCTACTAAACTTTGAAATTATAAAATCATTTAAATATTGAAGTTTTTTATTACAAAAAGAAGTGATTTTTACGCAATGACTGGCAAAGGACTAGTAGTATGGCACACCACTGTGCATCAAAAGACAACAATGGTGAAATTTTATACCCTCAAGTTTGCGCATGCGCATTATCAAATAAATTTAAATAACATTTAATGATGCAAAATGGAAAACTGCAGATACGAGCGAGCGGAAATGAACAGTATCATCAACGACGGTATGTAAGTAGCTATAGCAATGATCAGAAATCGCCTAAAACAGAAAGCACATGTTTGGAAATGGCCAGAATTGCTTAAAACAGAAAGAATGTGGCTAAAATAGCTACTGTAGTAGCTTTTTCGAAAATTCGTAGCTAGTTAGGTCCTTAAAGGGGTAGGATCTGGCCACAAAGTGGCTAAGTTGGCAACTCTGAATCTACGGGAGTATAATTCGCTTTTGACGAGTCAAGCCGGGTTATATCGAGGAATATTTTTGTGATTTATAAAATTTTCATTGACTTATACCTTCCCGGCTTAGGCAATCCTTTTAGACAAATTTTTTAAACATTCCGAAGTCCATAAAAATAGGATGATAACGAAGTATATGAAGATGCTGCAGAGGGGCTCCAATGACCATGGCCAGGTGGGACAGTCCCATCTTGAAGAAACCTTAGAAAAAAAAATCACCCCCCTTAAGAAGGTGCTTGGATGGCGCCCCGTGCAGAAGCCCGAGTGGCCGGCACTGCTTACGGCTGTTTAAATTTCCTTTCTCTGTGTAATTCAAGCCTGTGTAAGTGTTTTACACTTTCGGCCAAAATTTAGGAGCTTGTTCTTCAGCCAAAGTGCACAAGTCCGAATTTTTTTTTTCCAATGACCTGCCGCTGCCTTGAAGGCTTTCGCCACAACAGGCCGGAATTTCTGGCCTCTTTATTACGGGGGCACCTAGTAGGTGGACAAACATCGCCCCCTATGAGAGTTTGAACAATGGCAACCACGCCCAGTCGGGGATCGAACCCCGATGGGCGGGAGTTAAACCCGAAACCGTAGTACGGTGCTTTCCCCACCATACAATCCGATCGGCGCAAATCCGGAAATAAATCTCCCAATATGCAACGACAGCAACTAAATGCTGCCCCACCGTCCTGTGTATTAAAGACCCAAGTCCTTAATGTTTTCGATTCTGGTCATAAAAATTCATGAGCGTTTTCTAATATTCCTGTGTTCAAGAGAAATTACCTCCACGTATGCGGACCTTTTTCTGTCCACTGTTAAAGCGATTCTTTAAGATTTTTTGTAGTTCTGAATGGACGTGCATGTCCGTCGATGCTTTCATTTTGAATCAATGATTTGAACGCATATGAATGTGTCGACCCTACGCACTGGAGCGCAGATTTTATTTTTGTGTTTGCCGTCACGCAAGAGTATTTGAATATTATTGACCTTTCCGAAGTTATATTTGTGAATACTTTTTGATTTCGAAATTCATACAGGTGAAAAGAGCTTTTAAGACATCCTTTACCTTTAAAAGTGTCTTGACAGTCTTCCTTTATGGATGGCAAGCATTTTTGACTACTGAAACAGAGATTGGGTACTAGGCTTTAATTCGAAAAATTTTTCGAAAATACTCTTTTTTTTTCTTTGTCGTTTTTAAGTGGAATAGGTTTTTTACTTAACCCTTTGAGACGCAACCCTTTCCCAATGCTGAAAAAAGGGCAGCCGTTGCCATCGCTCGACTGAACGACCAGCAAGAGGGCTGACGATCGAAACGTTCATCGCGTGCACACAGATCTAGAGACCCCTTTTTTGACGCAGACTGGCTGTGCCACACAGCCAGCTGTCGTCAAAAAAGGGATGTCGTCTCGATCGGTGGCACGGGATAAACGTTTCGATCGTCCGCCCTTTTGCGGGTCGTTCAGTCGAGCGATGGCAACGGCTGCCCTTTTTTCAGCATTGGGCAATCTATTCAGCTGTTCTCGCATTCTTCCATTTTTCAGCAGATGTCAGTGCTGTTAAAAAGAATCGCGACCATTTTTTTACGGGAAAGGACGTGCTAAAAAGTAAAGGATTCTCGCGGAGCTCTGTCACCCGCCACTATTTTTATAGAAATCCAATCTATTCTTCGTGACTGGCAACAGTCAAAACGCCAGAGTTGGGTGTTCCCAGAGCTTAAACACTGCGCGTTAAAGGGTTAACCAATTATGAGAATGTTCTTTCATTTGAGATTCGAGATATTCGTCGGGCATTAAGGGGTTAACAGTTATTTCGACAACATGTTTCTAAAACTGGGTCTTGTCTTCAGGATGACCAGACTCTAATGCAGCTTCCCCTCCTCCCTAGAGTGGAAAGGGTGACGTCTTTCAGAATCATCACTGGACACGATTTTTCTTGGCAAGGGCCCATCTGTTGAGGCTTGGACTTGCCGATTCTCCACTCTGTCCTCTCCAATACCGTGCTTATGAATGGGGAACATTTTTTAGCTGCACCCCTCCCCCACTTTTGATGTCGGTAGTGAAAATTTTGGGAATCCTTTACCGTTCTATTGCTGTCTCCTTGTTGTGCTGGACTGCAAGGCGCCTCATGTCTGAGACGTCATTAAAAAACATGTTTGTATGATATGAAGTTACGCGTGTTAAATTATCTTTTCTTATGCATATTTTTTGATCCGTTTAAGCCCTGACCTATACACATTTGTGTAGGTCATCTACATCCTCTCGAAAAGTACTCGAGTGTAAGACGTATTTCCTAAGTCGATTTCACAGATAAAATACTATTCTTCATAAGAAGTGAATCCTGTATAAATAGTCATTTCTTATATTTCTTTTGATGAGTGTGTTATTAGGAAAAAAGGAATGAGTTATTCATAAGAGTATAATAAGAAGTTATCCAAAATACTTTTTTGTGCGTGTATATCAAAAGAAAGTCCAGGTCTTGAGGGTTAAAATAATATGAATGGTTCACGTGCAAACTGAAGTCGCGAATTCAATCATGGGTTGTGATTGTAATGCGACTGCAATAATCTGGTTGAAAAACGGGTAATCTACTGTGGTTCATGCCACGTGACTGGGAATATTCCAGCATCTGCCTCCGACAGCTGTGAGGTCTGGGGTTCGAATCGTTTCTACCCAGGGTTGTCACTTTTCTCGTCTAACGTGCTTGTACCAAGGGCGGATCCGGCGAGGGGGACATGGGGGCCATAGCCCCCTCCGAACTTTTTCTTTTAGAACTATAGATTCGTATAATTTTTGTTATGGTTGTTGTTCTAATGGCGGGCACTTTTCGTATAGGCATTGTCCACTACCAAGGCGGTCTCTTTAGACCGGACCAGCGTTGCCTCCTATGAAGGGACGGACGAAATGACACCCGAGCCCGCGCCGGGAATCGAACCCGGACACGTGGCGTGGTAGAATGGCCCTCCGACCACTACGCAACTTGCACGTTCAATTTAGATCTTGAACAATTTTTTTTTTCTAATGGCCGGCCTCTGCCTTGAAGGCTTTGAGCCACAACAGGCCGGAATGGTTGGTCTCTTTATTATGGGGGCACCTAGTAGGTGGACCCACGTCGCTCCCTGTGAAGGGACGGACAATGACAACCACGCCCAGTCGGGGATCGAACCCGGCCGCCGGGAGTTGAACCCGAAACCGGAGTATGGTGCTTTACCCACCCTACAATTCGGTAAGCTTGAACAATTTATAGACTATCTAAAAAATTCAACGGCCCTTGCCGAAATTCAGCCTGACGTCCCCTTATCTTGTACTGACGTCTGTTGTGTTATTTTATGTGAAATTCATGGAGTTGAGATAGGATGATGGGCGATAAAAAAATCTTATAACTGGGCAACGAAACTGAACAAACTGAAGTCATTCTGAGACACGAAAGAAACTAAGATGACTAGCCACACTTGTTCCAGTTTATCAGTTTTTACATGGAAACGAGTGGATGAGTTTACGAACACTAGAATGATAGCAATAAACCAAGAAGAACTGTTTCAAGCAAACGACAACCCTGTTACGTAATCTTCCGTTATACAAGGGGACCGGTGACTGGGAGGTCAAGGGCCTGACCTACTCCACGCCGATCGCCTAAGTGATTCGACGGGTTTGATTCCGATTCATGTCCCGGTTGTAAAAATTTCTTTTCTCTGTGATAGTAAAAACTTTCATTGGGTTGTTCTTTACTCGACGAAGACTTATAAGCGGGTTTTTGAAACCAAGAATACAAGTCTAATAGGAAGAATGTTCCAAATAGAACAACAGCAACAACGGTTTAACAACAATGGCTGGAGGATGAGGTATCAGCTTAAGAAATAACTAGAGGTAATATTTTGTACTTTCTGGTCTTGCAATCTTATTTTATTCTATAAGTATTCTATTCTGTGCAAGCTTAAAAAAGCACTAAACAGAATTCTTTCCAATGTTTAAGATACCCGTGGATAAAGAAGGCAGCATGACTTTCGGAATTTACCTAATGAGTTACTGTGCGTAATGCAAAAGAACTGTCATTTTCTAATCGAGTCATTTTTAATAGTATGATCTCTTATCACACGAGACTATTAGACTCTTTTTTATTGTTGGTTTTTCGAGTGGGTTGTAAATTGTGTTGCATATCTTCGTTTGCAATTTTAAGTTGGTCGTTTCGGGTGAAGTCTTATATGAATACCTATAAGTATGATTAAAACGCTATCTCTATATTTAAACAACGACCCATTACTCAATCTACATTCAAACAGCACCTTTCCCACGATTTTGGATTATCTTGACAGCTTCTATTTATGTGTATGTGCCTAAGATGAATAACTAACAGATGAGAGCCAGTGTAGTTTATGCGGTGTGTAAGGTCGTGTCATTTGCAGTAAAGGCAGTAAGGGAAGGCGGGGTACAATATGAAACAAAATTGGCTATTTTTTTTCCTAGTCATCCATTTGCGTGTACAAAAATAAAATGAATGGACACTTTTAACCTACTCCTTTCCCCATCTAAATGAATTTTTATGAGTTTGTTATTTTTTAAATATCAAAATGCTATTTACGAAAGGTAAATGTCTGCCAGTGTTTCATGGTACCCCATATACCGGGGTACAATGAAACACTTTAAAACGCTTGACAGACGCTCCAATAAGGAGTCGAAATTCAAATTTCAGCATAAATGTTTTATGTACATTTACAATAAACATGAGTGAGACATAAATATGAAATTTAGATAGAAAAAATATTTAATTAAACTTATAGCTTAAGATGAAAACAATACTTTTATGAGAGGTTAGCCTAGAGTTTCATTTTATATTAAATTTACTTAAATCGAATTCAAAAATTAGCATTTCTGCTTTCCTTACTGTACCACCTGAAGGAACAGGAGGTGGTCATTTTGATACAATTTGAGATTTTTTTCAAAAATGTACCTTTCCGAATAACGCACCCTTTTGAAACCTAGACGCAGTCGTTTGACGTACTGAACTTCACAGCGAGTTTATTAATTGCCCAACAGAGTACAATTCTTTACATTTAACCCTTTAACGCGCAGTGTTCCCGCTCTGGGAACACCCAACTCTGACGTTTTGACTGTTGCCAGTCACGAAGAATAGATTGGATTTCTATAAAAATAGTGGCGGGTGACATAGCTCCACGAGAATCCTTTACTTTTGAGCACGTCATTTCCCGTAAAAAAATGGTCGCGATTATTTTTTAACAGCACTGACATCTGCTGAAAAATGGAAGAATGCGAGAACAGCTGGATAGATTGCCCCATGCTGAAAAAAGGGCAGCCGTTGCCATCGCCCGACTTAACTACCAGCAAGATGGCGGACGATCGAAACGTTCATCGCATACCACAGATCTAGAGACCCTTTTTTGATGACAGCTGGCTGTGCACGATCTAAACCTTCATCGCGTGCCACGGATCTAGAGACCCTTTGTGGATGCAGCTGGCTGGGAGGGTCTCTAGATGTGTGGCACGCGATGAACGTTTCGATCGTCCGCCATCTTTGTAGTAGTTAAGTCGAGCGATGGCAACGACTGCCCTTTTTTTCAGCATGGGGCCATCTATCCAGCTGTTCTCGCATTCTTCCATTTTTCAGCAGATGTCAGTGCTGTTTATAATCGTGACTTATTTTTTACGGGAAATGACGTGCTATAAAAAGTAAAGGGTTCTCGTGGAGCTCTGTCATCCGCAACTATTTTTATAGTAATGAAATCTATTCTTCGTGACTGGCAACAGTCAAAACGTCCGAGTTGGGTGTTCCCAGAGCGGGAACACTGCGAGTTAAAGGGTTAAACACGTACGGAAGTGCTCTATATTAAAAGCGTATCGTAATCCATGCGCCTTCCTTACTTTCCTTCCTTATTCCATTCCGTTGGAAAGCGCATCCTCTTACATGAGTGTGCCGTATTTGCCTTCCTTGTTCCAGAAAGCACCTCTTTGAAATTGAAATCCGTATTAAAATCGCTTACTAAACTGTTTCACAATCTTCGTTATGAATATTCTAACTGTACTTCTTTGTAATTAATTGTAGGATTTGTGAGTTTCTTGCCCAATAGGGAAGCTATCGCCATGACCGTTTCAGTTTTTCTGACACATGTTGGCGGGTCTTCTGACTTATATTTTTATAATCCAGCGGGTACGGTTGAGCAAAACACTGGCCCGCAATAAGGGCGTTCCAAGATCAAGCCAGAACAGGTACAGACGGGAGAAGGGTTGCTTCTCATCCTCGCAACGATGGGACCGTACAGGTTAGTCCACGAGATACTTTTTAATCCATCACTGTCCATAGAACCGAAATCGGAGAGAGTTTTTCATTTGCAGAATGAACTCTCACGGAAAAATAAATGTTCATTGCGAAGATATTTTAAGAATTGCCATACAGACGAAGTGATCGGTGTCAGTATAAGAAAAAGCGCAGCTTTGTTGTCTGCCATGCACGCTACTTTATCAAGGTAACCTTCAAGAGCTTTAAAGTACTCCGGAAAACTATTTATTATTCTCAACACGAATGACCTCTTTGTCTATGATTTTCTAGTTTAAAAACAAAATTTTTTTTCTTATGAAAATTACTTAAGACGTGTAGGTTTAATTAGTAAAAGTGGTTAGTACAGAAGCAGTATTGATTTTTTCGAAACTTTACCACCCATGCTTTGCATTTAAAGCTGTTTTTCTTCTTCCTGTTTTATGAAATAACCTGTTCCAGCAGTAGATCGGTTAGTTAAACTGGGTCCCCATTCTTTCACCAAAAGTGAAGCAGCACCGGCTTGTCCAGTGCTTGGGTGGGCGAACTGAGTTGGGCAGTATCTCAAATACATGTATTTGGAATACTATTTCCAAAATACATTTGTATTTTGTATTTTCACAAGAAAAAGCAAAGTATTTTGAAAATGTATTTTAAAATGCATTTTCAATGTATCTTGTATTTTCAAAATACCGAAAATACATTTTTCATTCTAAAGTTAAATTAAATCTATCGACAAAATTAGCTTGGTTTGGTAAAATCAAACAAAAATAATA
>JAWZYV010019420.1:0-92584 GCA_038373885.1 Cheiracanthium punctorium
GTTCAAGTCCTTTCTTTGGTAAGTCCATAACTGAATAATCTTTATTTTAACAATTATTTAATATCTTGCATTTGAATAGTGATGCAATGTGAAATCTATGTATTATCGTGTTAACTGTTGTGATCTTTACCCCATAGGCGTAGAGTTATATGGGCCCATGGGGCTCAAGCCCCCCCAATAAATTATGAGTTGGGGCTGAGCCCCCCCAATAATTTACGTTAAATTAAAAAAAATTGCATTTTACTCAATTTTTACAATTTAAAGAAAAAGTATTTCTCTGACTAACTGAAGTTTTGGTTTTCTTGGTAGCATAAAAGCTTTATCTCCAGTGATGAGATGTAGAAATCATGTGGTTCTTTATCTTGAGGTGGGAAAAGTATTTCTCTCAAGTTATAAAAAAAAAAAAACTTTTCTTTTATTCATAAAAATTTTCTTCTGATTTCGTTTTCGATCAATATTTGAGATTCATACTGACACCACATAATACAAGATGTTATTAAGCTGGCCGCGCCAGGAGCCGATTAATAAAAAACAGTCTATGCAATGGTAATTATGAAATCAAATGTTCACATCAACCTAAAATGCGTTCATTAATCTAAAATGTTCCTTCCCCACTACCTTTGCATCTTTCACTATGCTTCCATTTTTGACTTTGTTTCACTGCATTTTAAGAAGGATAACTTGGTAGGAACGCACTATAATGGATAGTTACCTTATAAAATTAAAAAAAAACGCCGGAACCAACGGCAAGTGAAACGTTTCAAACGAATGCAAGTCGCAGTGATGCTTGCACAGAACAGTAGGCATATTTCTATATTTTAACTTCTGCATTAAGGGGTGGGTCTCAGGAGGATTGAGGAGCAAATATACACGTATTATAAACCCTAGCGGTTTTACATTTTATGATCAAATTAAAGTCGCAGAATAAAGAAACTTTTTTCGTATAATAATACACAGTAGTACATCATAAAATTTCGGATAAAAATCCATTACCTTTCACATACCTTAAAAAAAAAACAATTTAATTTTTACTTTACATATATCTATTTTTTCAATAGTGTGTGTCACTATCCGTAAGATAAGCCAATTTAAAATACATATATAAACAAAATTTTTATTGCAAAATTAAGTAAATAAATATTTTATAGAATTAATTAATATTTAAGAAATATTTTTAGTGTTAGAATTTTAAATTTTATTTTAAAGTGAAATTTGAAAAAAAACTTACTTTTTGTCTTATATTTCTGCTAAAATTTCAAGAGTTTTTCACTTTTAATATTAAATCATTCTATAGATAAAATCTATTGCCCGATATGCCGGGGGCATGTAAAGTTCTCAACCAAGTATGTATTTTTTAGCCATGTGCTCGATCGGGCATGTGAAAAATTGATCAAAAGAGATTCATAAAATAGTTTTAATATACTGGTTCATATATCATACGGATTTGGTTTGTGGTTGCAACATTTCCTTTCAATGCAAACAGTCTGAATAATGTAAATTTTATAGAGCAATAAAATGTAGAAATTTTCGGGCTTGTAAATTTTTGTTCGGGCATGTATTATTTTAGGCTACATGTCCGACTGGGCATGTAAATGTTTGGAGATTATTTCTGCCTCTGAACATATTTGCCTCTGAACAAGCTTTAATCAGGTTTGCCACTCAATTTCTGAAAAAAAATTACCTGACTTTTGCAGGTTTTCCAGACCATCATGCGATAAAAATCCAGGCTATTTTTTATGTTTATGATGCCAACTTTGCATACGTTCTTTAATATTTTTAGCTTCCTAAAGTAAGGTTAAACGTATTGTTTACGAACACTGATTTTCCAGTCCAAATTACATGATTTTCCAGGTTTTGGGCCAAAATTCGCAATTTTCCCTGACTTCTCCCTCAACTTTTTTGCCAAAATGAAATTCCCACACTTTTCCAGACTTACCCTATTCTCCCTGACCAGTGGCGACCCTGTTTAATTCTTTATCTATTAGAGATAAGTATAGGCAATATAAATTGGGAAAATGTTCCAAATAAGGTCGGAAAAATTCTCCGTTAAGAAAAAATTCCTCTCGTTTATTTTCAAAAAGTTACTCTTTTTAAATTTTTATACGACCCCGTAATTCCCTATTAATAAAATGTGCCCCGTACACTAATAAAGTGATGTACCAAATCTGAGCCTTTCATCATACGATGTCGCAGAGATATCTTTAAAGAAAGGGGATCGGGGACTATCTATAATTTTGTATGTAAAAGTTTATTTCTAGAGTGGAAAAAAAAGATTTTCTGTCGTAATTTCTGTACGACCTCTGAAATGCGTCGAATAGTCCCATTTCAGTCTTAAAATGTTATTATTCTGAAGCCAATAAATTCGATTAATGAGTTTAGCCGTGATTTAAATCGTGATTTATAAACAAGCTGAGCCATAAATCGCGATTTTTGCGATATTGGCTTTCTAAAGTGATGTCATTTACTTATTTAGCCCAAGAATTTTAGGTTCGGCCACCAGAAACCGCAAATGCCTGCAAATTTAGCTTAATTCGCACTTTTGATTCTTAAATGCTCTCAAAAATTGTCTCTGAACGTAATATTTGTCTGGCCGAGAAACAAATATATATATAATATATATATATATTATTATATATTATATATATTATACGCGTACATTATATGTGAGGCCCGAGCCCCCCCCCCCAATAATTCTGGAAACTTTACGCCTATGCTTTACCCTTCACCACGAGTCTACATCTCTGCTCCTCCCCTTTTTTATACAATAATTTTCAGAACTTATTTATTCCGGAAATTTCGCGTGTGTGGTGGATGGCTAAAAATTTTTCAGATGATAAGGCATTTTTCCGCAATTAAGAATATTTCTTACTACAGTAAAGCACCGTTTATACGTTTCTCATTTATACGACTTTTGCAATTATACGTCGCTTTCATGAAGTCCCGATTCATTCCTATTTATTTTAATGCAAAAATGATTCATTTATACGACGCCAATGTCGGTTATACGTCGTTTTAAACTTTCCTTAACTTCAAAACTTTTGTCTCAATAGTTATTTTCCTGTTTAGAGAGAAACTTTTGCCAGTATAGGTCATATAAAGGATGTATGGAGGGTTGTACCTTTAACAACCTTCTTTAAAGGCGCATTTGACAATATTGAAGAGTTTAGAACATGAGGAAAAAACATTTCTTTAATTGAATTCAATCTGTTATACTCTGATTAAAAATCAAAGACACCAGATAACTATGAATGATTTATTAAATTCAAGGTCTGTAACAAAAATCACCTCATAATTGGTTGGTATTCACTGTATATTACATTAACGCTAAGTATAATGCGGTATTTAAGATACAGTACAATGAAGGTACAAATTGTTTCACATTTATTTGATTTTTTTAAAATCTTGGTATTGTTTCTAGTGTAAAAACTAGTATGACGTAATTTACTAATACCTTAAAAGAACGTATAATTTTATATTTACATAAATTTGAATTATTAGTGTTAAATCTGTAATAATCAAAGTTGTTTATTAATGTTTCATTTATACGTCGTTTCAGATCGGTCCCTTGGAAGATGTATAAACGGTGCTTTACTGTACTATTATTTTTTTTTAATGACGTTAGCGACTCAACGTTTATTTAAGTTGAAAATTAAGTATTAATAAGCTTTGTTTTTTAATACTACTTGAGTCATTTAATAAACTAGTAGTGCAACCCGTTCCTTCTGCATTAAAAAAAATAAAGCCAATATTGCTACGACCTTTTAAAAGTACGTTAAACTAAAATCTAGTTTTGATTTTATTTCTTTACAAAAATTACTTTGATTTGTGCTGACAACCATTTTAAAAGGCAGAGTATAGGACCAAAAATCTCGAATTCTATCATTTTACAAATTAATTATGTGGAACATTTTAAAAAGAATTAAAATACTGAGTTTCAAAAATGACTCCATTAAAAGAAAAATAATTTCTGGATACTTCTTAAAGCTAGTCACTTGTAAAGATACAATTTTAATTTTTTGAGTCAGCGGCTCAATTGAATTGCTTTAAAAGCTGTTTAAACAGGGCATTCTACCTCAAAAGTACATTATAGGCTTGCAATGGTTCGTGAGAATTGTGTGGAGAAAAAAAAAAGCCACTTAAAAGAAAATAATGTATCCATCGTATATGGATGACTCAATGTAGGGTGAATGTGCTCTATATCCAACCTAAACCTATCCGATTTTGATAAAATCTATTGTTTCCGTTTTACAGTAGAGATATTTTAAAAGTGTACCACAACGGAAAGCTCCTATTCTGGAGCCCCAGCAGTGGCCGAGCGCTTAGCTCTCTGAACTGGGAGACAGAAGGTACCTGGTTCTAAACTAGGCCGACCTAACCGTTCGTAGTTTTCCGTGGTTTTCTCCGAAACGGCTAGAGATGAGTTCGGGCTCATTTTTTGAAGCCCGAGCCCGAAGACTTATAATCCGAGCCCGCCCGATCCCGAGAAATATTATTAAAGTTGGAGCCCGAGCCCGAAATGTCAGCTAAAGACAAATAAAATGAACTACTTCATTAATAGAATACAATAAATTTTGGAGCTTCACACACCTTCTAGTCCCCGTGCCACTATCTTTTGAAATAAGTACATCTATTTATCCCATAAATCACTTTTTAAAATTTGTTTCAAGGAGTATGTTCAACAAAGGAGAAATTTTTCACGAGCCCGAGCCCGCCCGAGCCCGAACGCAATCGTGAATTACAGAGCCCGAGCCCGAGTCGGGCCCGGGCTCGGGCTCGGGCTTTCGGGCTCGGGCTGAGCCCGTCTCATCTCTAGTAGATACGGGTTAGGACCCCTTAGGAAGCCCCCCACTAGAGATGAGTTCGGGCTTATTTTTGAAAACCCGAGCCCGAGGACTTTTAATTCGAGCCCGCCAGACCGATATCATTTTAGTGGGAGCCCGAGCCCGAAATTTCAGCTAATAGATCCAAAAAAGGCTTTTACTTCATGGATAGAATCATTCATTTTGCCGTTTGTGCAAATGAAAGACCCATATACACTCTCAAAAATGCAGGCATGAAAGAGTTCTGCTTTTAAGCGGAAATCCGCTTTTTTCAATGTCTTTGAGGCTGTTTCTGAGATCGATGCAAAACCGTCCAGAAATCGAGACCGTAAAATGTGGGGGGGGGGGGGGGAGCGGAGCGAACGAACGCCATTTTTTCTCCTTCACAGTAAACCATGCTGTAAACAGAGATGCGTTCCTAAGCCTACACATCCTATCTTTCACCCTAAATTATTGGTGCAGCGGAATGGAGAAAGGCATAACTTGTGCCAATCGGCCGAATGACGATCGCGCAGGTTGAAAGTAGGTCACACCTTACTGTTGAAATCGCACCGGGGAAATTGCCGAAGTTGAATTACGGGATGACTGATAACGGCTGTTATGTGAACCAGGCGCGTAGCCAGGAAAATTTTTCGGGGGGGGGGGGGGGATATGAACTTATATGTGTATAAATAGATGGAATTTCATCACTAATCCAAACATTTCGGGGGGGATATATCCCCCCCCCTGGCTACGCCCCTGATGCGAACAACTTCTACTGCTACTTTTATTTGTCGTGTGTTTGGAATTGTACCGCACACGCTCTGAAACGCATGTGGGAAATTGCGTCATCAGTCTGTGAAGATGATCTTTTGTTAGTTAACCAAGATAACATTATAAATATGGATATTAATTTAAACAATGAGCATAAAGCTTGCTCAGTAGATGCGAGCGAAAAAAATAAATTTAAATTCGAGTGGTTGAATAAATCTATTAAAGTCAAACTACCGGCAAAAGTTATGGATCATGAAGAAGAAATAGAAATAAAAGTAGGGGATATATATATGCGATATAGATTTAGTAATAATTAGAGGTTATTTTATGAGAATTTAATGACATTACGTTTTACGACTCAACGTAAAAGTGTAGCAGTTAATGTTTCGTAGATGTATTAAATTAGTAACGTGTCTTCTGACCTTAAATTACAAGCCAAGAGCAAGCTGCGTTTAGTTTATTATTTTGCATCAAAATTTAAGTATAATTAGTACAGTAGGGAACCCGAAATCCGGAATGCTCGGGACCGGACCCATTCCGGATTTTGGGATACCGGCTGCGAACTTTACCGATTTCCGGAAGTCTTCCGAGGTAAGCTGTAGCATAGGCCCTTCTGCGTTTCAGCGTCTATTATGACGTTCATTAATATTAACTGAAACTCTATTAAATAAAAACTTTAAAAATATGCACACGATTATATATCTCTGATTAAAAAAAAAAAAAGAATGAATGAATAATACAGTATGTTAAAGATGAAGTAATCCATTAAAAAATTCGAAAGCTATGTTATCGAGCCGAGCAACGATTATTTCAGACGGATGACGATTGCTGCAAGTAAATTAGCTGAAAATATGCAACTTATATAATCTTAAAATTTTACTTAACGTTTTTTCATACATAGTTTCCGATTGAAATAACTCATCCTACACCACAATTCAGCGGGCTACGGAAGGACGGATAGAGCAGTCGCGCAATTTTCGGATCAACTGCCGCCTTTCCTCGGCCCGTTGATTTGCCTAGCAATTTATTATGCAACCCAACATTTTTTCACACATCTGCAGTTCTTTGAGAAGGGGGGAAGGGAAACAGTCATTAAGCAGACCAAATCCCGTTCACCTTTGTTTACATTTAACAGACTAGATGAATCATCAACACTTGAAGCTGTGCGCCTGTGTGTGTGCGTGCGTAAAGGACACCTATTTTTCTCCCCATTAAAGCAAGTCATTCTGTGATAGCATAGAATCTATTTACGTTACCAGAAATCGAAAATGACCGCACAAGATCGAACAGCAACTCGCCGATTGCAAAGCGAAGAAAGGCGCGAGTAGACAGGATGGATCATTCTCCTGGTACGCGCCCGCGCCCTCCTTTCCCTGCACTGCGCCGTGAACGATGAAATTCTTTCCAATTTTACAGGTTTCCTTATTTTTACGTCTATTCAATTGAAAACGGTCTTTCAAAGAAGAAAATGAGGAATAAAAAGGAAAATAATATCCGTTTTTATATGCTTATAGGGAGGGGAAAAAAAAACGCGAAGGGGGGGGGGGGAAATGCAGAAAAAAAAAGTTCCGGATTTCGGGTCCGCTACTGTATTAGGTAATTAAAGTGTGCTTGGAGTTGAGCAAGAATATAATCTTTGATTACATAATTATTATTGGGGGGGGGGGAGTCGGGTTTGATTTTTATCCCTCTCGACACTGGTTTAGGAATGTCCTGATTTTAGGTTCAGAAAAAATGGTCACTTTAATAATAATAAATAAATGAATAAAATCAAAACTGCAATAATGAAAAAAAAAAAAAAAAAGAAAGTTTTTGAAAACATTTTGATTTCAACACTTTTTAATGTATTTTTATCATGTATAGAAAATGGGGGAAAAAATTTGTACTATCGTTTTTTAAGAATGGAGTGATATATTACTGGAAGAAATTACTGTACAAAAACAGTTGTTTTTCAATCTGTAAAAATTTGGTTACCTTTTTTTCCACCATACATTGACCCTTCTTATAGGAATATAGTGTACTGGCTGGTGAGAAAATGTATACATGCATATATATAATATAAAATAGCTTAACTTACGTAAAATGGATTCCCAAGTGAAATATTAATTGAAAGCGCATTATAAGAGATATAATACATAATCATGAAAATAAAAATGAAATCCAGAGGCTATAAATAAATTTGAAACAGGGCCATCAAAGCCAAAAATTGGGAAAAACATGCCATAAGCAATCACATGTGCTTAAATAAATACATACATATGTATTATATATACACATACGTATATATATATATATATATATATATATATATATATAATTTTTTTTTTCACGTTAAATTTTGTATTCGGGTAGAGTTCAGCTTTTTTGATCAGCTTGCACTTTCATGCCTGTAAAATGATTGCTTCCATTGACGGAGGTTTTGCAGCAATCCGTGCTGCCGGAATACTTCCGTTATTGGACGAATATCCGTTTCTGTTTTTCTCCTGTCCATTGAAGAAACTTCTCCAGATTGCAGGAATTTTTTTCCTCTTCAGATTTCGGGAAGAGGAATTGACGGAAATATTGCGTTTCCAAGGAGTAGAGAAACGATTGGTTGAAAAATGAGGGATCCATGAGTGACGAATTTTTCTGAGAATGTAGAGCCAGCCCACCCGAGTCCGAACCCAATCGTGACTTCTAGGATTCATTCTACAACGCAGGGTTTTCCTTACAGAAAAAAAAAACCGGCTGAGAGTTTCTCACCCATTCCCCAAACTGAGTGAGATTTTTATAAAATGGATGAGAAAGTTTTGCTAATAGTTTTGGGTTGGGTCAATATCCAGTGGTTTTTATATATATATATTTCTCTGTAAGCTAAATACCCAAAATCAAGTTATTTTATGATTTTTAGTTATTTTTATGGAGTGTAACTGGACCTCCAAGTCTAAAGCAAGAACAGGTACATGCAATAAAAGTAACCCAGTTTAAGTCCCCCCCAGGATCAGACTCAGAATGTTCTCAGGAACCCCCAGACCCCTTCTTTTTTCTTTCATAGACTTTAGTTCTTGAGAATCCACTTTTGCACTCGGTGTTCTTAATTATTATTTTTTTTTTCCGTGTGAGTGGGGACTAGCCGTCTCCCAATTTCCGGCGTACCCTCACTTGCAAGTACGATAGTGCCGCCATCATTGACCACTGCAAAAAAAGACGACCGTTTTAACCCTTTGAGGCGCAACCCTTTCCCAATGCTCGCGCACAGCCAGCTGCGTCAAAAAAAGGGTCTCTCGATCTGTGGCACGCGATGAACGTTTCGATCGTCCGCCCTCTTGCGGGTCGTTCAGTCGAGCGCTGGCAACGGCTGCCCTTTTTTCAGCATGGGGCTATCCATCCAGCTGTTCTCGCGTTCTTCCATTTTTCAGCAGATGTCAGTGCTGTTCAAAAAGAATCGTGACCATTCTTTTTACGGGAAATGACGTGCTGAAAAGTAAAGGATTCTCGTGGAGCTCTGTCACCCGCCACTCTTTTTATAGAAATCCAATCTATTCTTCGTGACTGGCAACAGTCCAAACGTCCGAGTTGGGTGTTCCCAGAGCGGGATCACTGCACGTTAAAAGGTTAAGGAAGAAAATAAACGTACTCATGCCAAAAAAGTAGTAGATGTCCCGTTTTGAAGGAAAAAATAAAGGGTCACGTTAGGAATAACCCTTCTTTTGAGCCTTGTGTTTAGAGGATGCTAAGGGAGATGATGTTAAGGGATACTTTAGAGGGGTTAGATGATGTTAAGGGATACTTTAACCCTTTAACACTGCGTGTTAAAGGGTTAAAGTCGTTTTTTACAGACTGTAAACATACAAATTTTTTTAACAATTTCTTTTGAGAAGTACACATAATCCAATCTATTAGTTTTTCAGCAGGAACAAATTCAAAGAAAAAGAAAATCTCCGGGTGGTCGGGGGTGAGCAAGACTGGAAAAAAGCAGAATTTCCCTCAAAGAGACTTTATTATTATTGGTTTGTTTACACGTGCAAATGGTGGAAATCTGATTAGGGATAATCAAAACAAAACTACATTCCCAGTGCACACCCATAGAGGAATAGAAAACTTTTTCCTAATCATTTACTTTTGTTTTGATAGTGTTATCTGTAGAGAAAAAAGTGCTCGAGGCCCGGCCTGGCCCATTACTAATTTTCATCTTGCGTCGGAAGCCCGAGCCCGGCCGTTGACGGGTCTCGGGCCCGTGCAGATCTTTACTCTGGGATGTGGACAAATAAACAAAAACTTGTACTTTTTATACAGCCCTCCTACATAGGGTTGCCAGGTCGCTAAACCGAATAGCCGGACGGACCACCCCGTTTGGCTGGACATTTGGGTAAAAGGGCCGGACAGCCTACAATATTGAGGATATTTTCTCAGTATTAATAGGCACGACAAAAAAAGTGTATATAAAATCAAGCTTTTTTTTATTATTACCTTGAATCTTGTTCAATTCTAATGAAATATAAATAACATCGAATGCCAAATCAGTTTAAGTAGTTTATGACTCATCAGCCAAAGTCACCAGTCAAAAGCCAGACACCGTTCAATTTGGCCGGACACGCAATCAAAAAGCCTAACTATATCCGGCTTTATCAGGGGTGGCTCCAATGGGGGGTCCGGGGGGGCACGTACCCCCCCGTTGGGGAACTTGTGACCCCCCATCGGGGCTATTTGATTAATTCGTCGGGAATTTTCATAAGAAGAAATCTATATTTTAGCTGAGTTTTTTAAATACACATGAAAGGCAAATGAGCATTGGAGATTGGAGCGGAAATGTTTACATTTCTGGGAGATAGCTCATTGGGGGAGAGGGGGGGGGTATATTCCTCAGAACTTCTGAATAATGGCTAAAATTACTTTCTGTTTTCATTCATCTCTGAGATCCTTTACATGTCGAAAAACAGCCACTTCCTGCATCTTCCAATACTGTGATGTGTTGATGAACGGCGGGGGAGACTTCAAATTAGAATAGTGTATACTTGAAATCTGTGATCCCACTCTCAGGAGGCATTTTACTGGATTTGCAGCAAGACATCAATCTTAAGGTAACAAAAGTGCCAGTCTATTCTTCAAACGACAGATTTATGAGACCACATGTGCGACCACTTTCTATTCCAGGCTCTTTTAATTGCTTAAACGATTGTGCATTTTGTCGCCGACACCATAGAAAAGTACAATATGGGTGTGGGTGGTCGGGATGGGGGAGACAGTGACCGTTAATTAGATCAGTCGGGTAGATAGAAAATTTCGTGGGAAGGGAAGTATGGCTTTGCTTACACAAGCAAATGGGGGATGTTCTTTTTTCCAGAAATACGGTTTTTGTATTTTTATGGTCCTCAATGACAGAATGATAAGAAAGAAATGGTTCGTCGAAATATCCCGTGTATTTTTATTTTTTCTTAGCAAACCCATAATACATCACTCTTCCAACACTTGTTATTGTGCATTGTGCCAGTGAGTTAGACAGAGTTTGGAATAGTGGGCATTTTTTTTTTCTTGTTACGGCAGCATAGCCTATCATTGTGAAGTGTATAAAAGTTTAATTTTACTTTTGGCTTTGGCTTTAAACACATTTATTGAGATATCAAGAATTTCGATGTTCGAGATATCGAAGTTAAACTGTAATTAAATTTACATATATCTCTTAATTTTATAAAAATAACTGCAATTTGTGTAAAAGCGTGCAAATTTAGTCATGCATAATTTATAAAATAAATTTTCAGTGAATTTACAGCAATATTCTTGCACAAAAAACGTTTGTTTCTGATATTTTTTCTGCGGGGAAAAAAAAATGCGTAGAACTTTCTTCGCTGAACTTTTTTCAAGGAATTTCATTCATATGAAATATTTTAAGCGTTAACCTGAAGAACTCTTAAAAGTAGCTTTCGAGATTTTACAGAAACGTGCAAGACCATTACCAGGGGGGAGGATCATGTGGGTTTGACCCCCCCCCTCTCCAAAATATCAGTAAATGCATTATCAGTTTATTTGCGTTGATTCTAGAGATCAGTTAATTTAATTTTAGCACTACAGATCCCCTCCACCCACCGAAATTTTTTCTTGCTGAGGCCTTGGGGAAATATTTGTGTAATGTAAAAGGATTTTGAGATACGTTAATTAGGGTCAGTTTAATAATAATCTACCAGGAAAGATTGTGCAGTGGTTTTTTGAAATATCCGTGGTGCCTGGGTGTCCGATTATGTATGTCGATCCGATTCCTGGAAATATTTCACAATACAAAACATTATATTGTCCTCTATCTCCTCTAAACTTATCTGGATCCTGGATATTTTAGTTTAGAAAATGATTTATTGTGAACAAATCAATTTCTAAAGTAAAATATTTTTAAGTGGTGCAAATAGTTGCGAATTTCCATACTTGGTGACAAAAATGTCATCCAAGAGAGAGGTCAAAGCCCCCTCTTGGAAACGCCACTCAGCATATGTACATGTATATTTGTGCCCCCTCATCGGGGAATGTCTAGCGCCACCACTGGGCTTTATCCGGACGCCTGGCAACGCTACTCCTACAGATGTTCCCAATAAGTAAAATATACTCGCTTGCATGAATGAGGTGATGCAGAAAATGTAAGATTTCTCATAAGAAGGCTTACAGATGTTTAATCAAAGTCTGTGAGGGTCCATAAGCTTTTCAGTATCAAAAATAGTAAACATATAATTAGTAAAACTATTCTAACAAAACTAATTAACTATTAATTTTAATCACAGTTATATAGAGCTAATATTTTACATTTTAAGAAATGAGTTTTAAATCATTTTAAACCAGTTTCCTTTGAAAAGTGTTGTTTTTTTTCAGCATTTAAAAATTTGTTTAAAAAGATTACAATTACACTAACATTTAATTTAAAGAAGATTTTTTAAAAGTTGTTTTTCACTTATGAATACCATAATTTAGTTTTCAAAAAGGCATCTTTAAAATAAGAGTACCAATGTTAAAACTGAATATTTTCAAAAATAAAAATATTTATATATAAATGCGTATATATACTTATAAATCATCCTCATTCTAAAATTTTTATTCGAAAACAAAGAGCTAACAAGATAAATTACCATGAATCAGAATAAACTCTTGCACTTATAAAAGAAAACCAGTAATATTAAGCCATAGCTCAACGCTAGGTCAAAGAATAGGGGCGGTCCGATAGGGGCGCAGTAGCGTATGTCGTGGTGTCCCATTACATCGAAAAACGATTTACGGGATTTATGCCTTAGCCGGGGTGTTGGGGTTCAAAAGAGGGACCGTCTAAAAGATAATTGACTTGTCTTTCCTGGTCAGGCGTAAAAAAAAAAAAAACTAATCTTTTAGCTATCTGTTTGGTTTTTCTAATATTACTTTGACTTAGCTGTAAAATTAAATCTGAAAATTATTTTATTTTTAGTGATGTGTATCACTTTAAGCGCCTTTTTAAATATCTGATGCATTTTATTTTATTTATTTTAATACATTTTAAATGCTTCCAGATAAGTTATCATCATACTTCTTATCCGTTTTTTGCATAACTCCCCTCACACACACGCACAAAAAAAAACCTAAATAAATAAATTAATTAAAATTAAAAGAGTTCAAAAAAGCCTATTTTGAACTATAGTATTGTTATAATTATTTCTATTGATATCAAAATACAACAGAATTTTACAATAGCATTTTAAATAGTATCTTCACACTTACTCTGAGCCCATATAGGGGCAGGTGGGTGCTTGACGACTTGCCCCCCCACTTTGCAAATTCAAGAGCCTCGTTAAAAGAAAATCAAAGTAAGTTTTTGTCCACTATTTAAAAAAATCAGGGGCGGACCCAAAAAAAATTCTGCAGAGAGGAGGGGTCACAATTGTTTTTAGTCTTTTCTCTAATAAATGCATTTCAATTTACAAAAGAATCTTTTATAGCCTACATTTGATTTGTCATGTGAGTGCACGTACCCCCCATGCCCCTATGAAAATTATAATTCTGTGGAGCAGGGCCCGATCATCACGATATTGGGCCCTGGGCAAATACAAATTTTTGGGCCTTTGCATTGACGAGAAATTACATAGTCCGCATTTAAGTTGTTTTGGGCACATATTTATCTGCAGAAATATATATCAAGTTTAGATACTAAATATATGCATACATTACAGTAACGAATATTAAATGATTTTGCATACATGGATAAAATTTATTTTCACAAATGAATATCTAGACACATACTATAGTACATATACGTACACTTCTATACTAAACTCCTTTAAAATATAAATGAAAAGAATCGAAAAACTTACAGTACGAATCTTAAAACTGATGAGACTTTCTTATAATAAAATTTGCAAAAAGAGGCTCAAACACTGGCTCACGGATTTTGATCGAATGCTCGTGGGTTTTAGAGGACCCTTAGTACAGTAAAATGTCAGAGAATCAGCTTACGACTCAAGATAATGACAATCCAAATTTTTATACAAAGTTTTTTATGAATTAATAAATAACAATCTGTGTTGAAAAGTACAAAAATTTTGGGCCCTTGAAATTGGTGGGCCCAGGGCAAGTGCCCCGGTTGCCCTGCCGATAAACAGGCTCTGCTGTGGAGGGGGGGGGCATTTTTTCCTGGTGCCTTTTTTTCCTACATTCGTATTAGATAATAGTTCATAAAGTAAATACGTAGAGATTTTTTTAATAAACAAAATTATTTATTTATCTAAGATGACCTATATATCAATTATTGGGTAAGAAAAAATGGATTTCACCAGTAATTGACTCTTATGTTAGTTATTTTAGCCAAGTGCATACAATTGCATACAATTTCTAGTAAATGCAGAAAATAGCTATTGAGATGGTTATCTTTAGATAAGTTTTAATATACAGGGTATCCCAAGCAGGTCACGCTTTAATTCTTTATATAATAGAACCTTTTATCAAATGTTGCTATCTAATTACAATTTAGGCATTTATCTTCATTTTTTGCAACTTTTTTTTTATCACCAGAGGTTGTAGGTATCAAAATTTGAAATTTTAAACATAGTGCTAAAAATATTGTGATTATCAGAAGCTAGCTTAATGCTGAAATTAGGATAAATTCATTATCAACCTGATTTTATTTAAAGCATATATTTTTTAAAATTACTTTAAATTGAATTGTCTCAAATAATTAGATGAAGTTACCTGTCTTAGATTAGTATGTAATGCAGATTTCAAAAAAGCCTGACTTAGCATTATAGGAGTACAAAAAATGGAAGTAGATTACAGGCAAAATTATTGAAAGCAACGATATAACTTCTGTCTATTGTTAAATGATTCCATGTTAGATTGTAAGTAAGTGCTGAGTGAAATTCTCAGTAGAGAAGGTATTTGTATTCAAACTTTACGTTTTGTTTTAGTGGAAAAGTTTTAATGTCAAGAGGTCATTCCTCTCATATAACTAAATTTTGTTTGATTCCTTACAGAATTTAAATATTATGCCTCCAGAAAACTCAAAAGTTTCAAAAAACCTAAAACGGCAAATAAACATCTAAAAAATCCAACAGTTTTTTAAAAATTAAATAGCTAGCTAATATATTAACTCCGGACGCCTTATAGTGATTTCTCTTTTTTTTTAAATACAATTTTGCAAAGTTTTAAAATTTATTCAAACTTAAGATAAAATAAAATCAGGCATTTATTGTTTTAGTTGTTACTGATCATAATGTTACTAAATTTCATTCTACTCCCTAAAGCTGTTTTTGAGGGATACGAGAACAAACATTTACACGATTTTTACAAAATCTCAAAATATTTGAAATATTTGAAACAACTTTGGCATCTATAGTTCACAGATAAACTTGCCACATAAAATAATCTCAAATTTGGAGGAGTTATGAAGTTTTTTCTCTCTCCTGAAAAATTTCCTTTTTGTGACTGAGGTGGTATCGGCACTCATCGATTCAATTAGTTCTCTCCTCGCCCAATGTGTTTAATAGTAATTGTCAATAAAATAAAATAAATCAATAAATCTTATTTTAAAAAGGACTAAAATGTACAATAATAATGCATATGTATATATATATTTTTTTATGTGAAAAGTCTTGCTTAAGCAGGTATTGCAAAATAAAAATCATCCTAGCTCACCGAATTTTGGCGGTGGAAGCATTTTTTGATTTTTAAAAAGTAAAATAATGTATAAATTGGTTAAACCTTCAGATGCTCAATTATAATACCTAGGCAGTTACTGATAACTTAAGTACGATAGCTATTTACCTATATATGAGATCAAAATTTATAATGATTTTTATGTGAAATTAGATCTTATTCACAACGTTTTCTCTTTACGTTCAAAACACAAATCAAACTTCTTGAAATCATCATAGAGGTTTTTAGAGTAACAATATAAATTTCATAACCAATAATAACAAAGAATTACACTCAGCAAGTTACGCTGTTTCAACGAAGATTTACACTCTAGGAAGGCCGAATCTTATAGAAGAAAATATGATTTTAATCAAACTTGAATAGCGAATAAATATATTTTTCACAGCAATGTGATCGAATTAGCCGAAAAGAAATAGCCAGGAAAAAAATTAATCGAATATTCGAACCATTTAATCGATTAATTGACACAGAAATAATTATTATTGCATTACAGAAACTTGGTTCCAATACAAATAAGATCCAAATACAAATAAATGTTGATAAAAAAAATGTTGATAAAAATTCAGAATTTTAATCATCATTTTAATTAGCATTAAACACAGATTAGGTCTACTGAAAATGATTTATAAATATTAATTTACTGACACCATTTAAATCTTTATCAATTTTTAATTCATTTTTTATACTCGCACTTCTATACACTTGGCTTTTAATTAAGTTTTTCAAGGTACTGACCAGAGAGATTGCATTGAGTTTCAATATTTATCTCATAAAGTGCCCAATTTCTATGAAATTATAGAAAGAAATAATATGTATCAGAAACATTAACATATGCTTCGAAATTATGAGGTAACTGAAAAATCCGTATCCTTAAACGGTAAATCCCCCCCCCCCCAGAAATTGCTTTTTTAGATTATAAAAGGCCGATTTCGTTTGTAATTTCATAAGCGCAGGGTCACACGCAGGATTTTATTTTGGAAAGAGTAAAACTCAAAAGATATCTATCAAAAAGCATATGTTTGAGATTTTTACTTGCACGTTAAGCCCTGGTTTCCTGGAGGCGGCCGGCGTCCAGCGACCAGAGTGATTAATGACCTCAGCGGTGCCTCTCGCGTCCAAAGAACGCGTTTGTTAAAAAGTGGTTTGCTACTCGCGAAAGCGGCAGGAGGGGACGCTCGGCGATCGCCGCTTCCGTCCAGATGTGGTGGACGCTCGGCGAACGCCGCTGCCCGTGGAGAATTCGTGGACGCACAAAAGAAATACACACCATCCAATGTACCTTGGATTTTAACGAATTCACATTAAATGAGTATTAATAAGTAGTTATTTATTGTGAATGGAGAATATAAGTACTAATTAATGCTTGATTAAACAGAACTTAGCAGTCGCATATTTTCATAAATCACATTTTTTTTTTTTTTTTCATAATTATATACTCAACGATACAAAAGAATAAAAAAATATATTTACATGTTACAAATGTATATACTGTTTGCTATTACACACATGCATTGAATGAGATATGAAAAATATCAAAATACATTTTGTACGTTCTTTTTTCTAAACAAATAAGGTTTAATTCATCATTAAGTATTAATTTTGTATTTAAAGGGACTTTGTACCTGAAATATACTAAAAAACGAATTTTCGATGGTGTCTAGAAATCCCCTGTGATTCTTTATTGTGTTTAGGTAAACAATTTTTTTAAAAACATCCTATTTTACTTTTTGTTTCTTGATTCAATCCAGTGCCGCAACCTGGGTTTACGAGTTCCAGGGGCGGGAGTGAATCTAGGGGCCCTTTTCATGTTATATTTGGTAAAAACGAAAATAAATTAGCACGTTTCATACATTTGTATGTACTCAAAGTCAGAATTAAACGCTTTTAGATAATAACAGATATAACATGTAAGTATGTAGTCAATACAAAAAAGAAAAAAAAAATCAAAAGAAAAAAAATAAAGGAAGAAAAAAAAATTCCAAGAGGTATGAATAATAATTAGATGGATTTTGAGGCCCCTACGTGTAGGGGTCCGGGCATTCGCCCCGCTATGCCGCTTTGCACTGGTTCAATCATTATGTACCTCTCGGCCTAGATCCTTTGTGCAGATAATTTTCCGTAATTTCCTAAAAACAATATCAATCATTTTGTAAAAAATATAATACTTAGAATCAGGGGCGTAGCCAAGGGGGGGGGGGTCTGTTTTTAGTCTTGGTACACAAATTGAAATAAACTAACAGCACCATGGTCTCCAAAAAATTCACGATGGTTCTTCATAAGCTGCTTTACGCACTACAATAAGCGAAAATGCAGTGGAGTTTGTGAAATTTTCAGAAAAAATTCTTATTAAGAATATTTTCTAAAAATCTTGAAACTGATACAGGTTGATCGATATGTAGTACAGCTTGTAAAGAGACAGTTTCAAAATTTTGAAGTACCTGGCATAATTAGTTTATTTGTAATTATGTACCAAAATCACATGATTTTTTTCTAACACCGTTCGTTTTCGCGGAATAGCTGAACCATGTGTAGGTATGCATTTCTTAGAAGGTACATACTGATAAGAATGAAGGTACATACTGATAATATGAAGTTAAACAACTCCCGCGAAACTCTAAAATATTCACGAAATTTTGTTTCGTCGTCTTTTAGATGCCTTTGAACTAAAATATTAAAAGTTCCTTCATCCTCTCTTTTTTTAAATATTTCATGGGTATCTTTTCTTACAAAAGCCGATGAAATGATTTCTTCTTCTTCTTGCTCTTCATCTAATACAAGAGCGATAATTTCATATTCAACACTTTCAGCCATTTTCAGTGTGCGAAGCGTTTTCAGAACGAAGAATGCCTGCCCAACAACCGTTTTCCAGAAAGTGGACGCAGAAAAATGCCGCGCGCTCGCGCGCCTGCAGGAAACCACCCTTTCGCGACAGCTGTGGACAGTTTTTCACGGATGTCACCTCGGGCACTTTTTCGCGGTTGTCAAAGGCGAGCGCTGGACGCTGCCGCTCCGAGGAAACCCGGGCTTTATATCTTTTCGTACGGTCAACTGTTTTTAAGACCAAATAGCAGCTTATAAAGCTTACTTTCATTTGTCCAGGAATGACCATTACTTTTTTTTGCTAACCACTCAATTCAGTTTCCCAATTCGAAAGGTGCGGGGTGAGGGGTCAATGCTCTTTCGGACTTGTGGGTGAGGAAATCGCTTATTTTGGAGAGTGGGGTTTCTTTTGCTTTCTAACTGACCCCTTAAACGCGACAATTCCAATTACGGAGAATTTATGCTCTTCTGTCAGCCTTATCTTTCGAGATTGCGGGACACAGCCGCGTATGTAGCCATTCAGTAGGTTTGGGGTTTGGGGGGAGGGCTCAGTATGTTTCCATGGATTCTGGACACTGAAAAAGACAGCGATGTATGGTTATTTTCTATCATCCTCGTATGGAGGGGGGAGGGGGTTCGAGCCACAAAGCCTCTCCCACCACCCCCTTTCCTACGTCACTGCAGGAGTGTAACCAGGGGGTGGGATATCGAGATATATCCCCCTGAGAAACTTTCAAAATGAGTTGAAAGCTTTCAGATTTTTGTCGTCAATAAGGAATTAAGTTTATCAATACAAAATTATATCGCATACAACTCCCCGAAAAAAATTTCTGGCTACTCTCCTTGCCTCATCGACTAGCATATAACGACTGTGTTACATCATAAAACTATTAAAAGTAGAGTACTATTAAAAGTGGCTTTTTTTTTCAGGGGCTTTTTTTCCGGGTAGCGTTTTTTCCATGTGGCGTTTTTTCCGCTCCCTATTTTGTATTTATCTCTATTGAAAGTTGACATTCAGATAATTCAAGGCATACTGTGTATTTAAAAATCAGGCCACTGTCATGGGAAAAGTTATCTGAATGGCAATTTTCAATAGAGTTAAATACAAACTACATTATTGTACCTCCGGTTACGCCCTTTTGGAAGCCCATTTGTTTCTCCCATTTATTTTTATTTCACGCACCCCCCTCCCTCTCAACTCAGAATTCAAACTCATTCAGTATCGTGCGATCTTTCCTTGATTCGAATAGAATGTACCTTCCTTTCTAAAATAAACTTCCGGAATAACTAAGGTGACCATACGTCCCGTTTTGAACGGGACAGTCCCGCTTTTAGGTGGCTTGTCCCGGTCAGGGACTGATTTACGGCAGGGCATTCGGGGCACGTGCCCTGGGCCCCCGATTTTTAGGGGCCTCCAAAGCTTCCTTTTATGTAATCACAATAACTACTAAAATTATCTCTCAAGAGTAAAATTTCTGATTACTTACTTCATTTCATCACAAATATTCAAAATTTTTATTGAATGTAACTTGTAATGTTAAAAATTATCATTCGAAGTATTCGATATTGTATTCGCAAATTCGATAGGACACCTCAGCATGCTCCTCCTCTTATCGTTTCTAAGGTGTGTGACGACTGTAAATACCCATAAAAACATTTCAAAACTGAAAAATTCACAAAAGTGGTATTGTCAACATTTCAAACTGAAAAATTCAGAAAAGTGGTATTTGTCGTGACATTTTACTGTTTTGTAAATATTTGCGTATGGTTAACTTAGGAATGATAATTGGTTTTTAATTTAATTAAGTAATATTCTGTGAAATATTTTTGTGCAGGGGCCCCAAAAGTACCTGTGCCCTGGGCCCCCAAGTGTGTAGATCGGTCTCTGGTCCCGGTGTCCCCAAGCACAGCTTCGGGACACCGTAATGTCCCGTTTTCAGAAAATGTCCCCTTTTTAGAAAGAGAGCAACCCACGGTAACAATTTCAATAAAGGCCGCTCAAAATGTAACATCATCCAACGGCAGTGTCTGTAAAAAAAAAAAAAAACCTCTCTCCTTCCCTTCTCCAGACACAAAGAAAACGATGGGGGAATGTACTGTTTTTGTGTTTGTTCTTTAACGTTCTTTTTTTGTCAACTATTTCAATTTATTTCTTTTTTTAAAGTCATGTTCCTCTTTTCATTTATCCCCTCCCCCGAACTCCACATTATTTTCCCTTTTCACTGGTTTTCTAAGAACTTTTCCCCTGCCGAATGACAATTTCCTTTTTTCTGTGTGTCCTCTTGTTGACATTTCTCCCTTTTCTACCTTCCCGCCTTCTGTCAGATGTTTTTTTTTTTTGAAGTCGAAGAAGGGCCTACCCCTTGCACCACCCGAAACGTACGTCTTGCACTATTTTTTATAGTATATGTGTGTTTTATCAAAGTTCTTTTTTTTTCATTTTATTTTGATATTAACGGTAACACAAGCTTTTTTGGAGCGTTTTCTTAACAACTAAAAGATACCCAGACCTGCCAATTCAGTGTCCCTACACTATTACCTTAAAAACAGTCCATATCCCGTTTTAACCCTTTGAGGCGCAACCCTTTCCCAATGCTGAAAAAAGGGCAGCCGTTGCCATCGCTCGTCTTAACGACCCGCAAGAGGGCGGACGATCGAAACGTTCATCGCGAGCCACAGATCTAGAGACCCTTTTTGGACGACAGCTGGCTCTGCCGGCACAGCCAGCTGTCGTCAAAACCGGACAGCCGGGCAGCTAGCTGTGCCCGCACAGCCAGCTGCCGTCAAAATAAGGCTTTCTAGATCTGTGGCACGCGATGAACGTTTCGATCGTCCGCCCTCTTGCGGGTCGTTAAGACGAGCGATGGCCACGGCTGCCCTTTTTTCAGCAAGGGGTTATCTATGCAGCTGTTCTCGCATTTTTCCATTTTCAGCAGATGTCAGTGCTGTTCAAAAGAATCGTGACCCTTTTTTCTACGGGAAAGGACGCGCTCAAAAGTAAAGGATTCTCGTGGAGCTAGGTCACCCGCCACTCTTTTTATAGAAATCCAATCTATCCTTCGTGACTGGCAACAGTCCAAACGTCAGAGTTGAGTGTTCCCAGAGTGGGATCACTGCGCGTTAAAAGGTTAAGGAAGAAAATAAACGCACTCATGCCAAAAAAGTAGTAGATGTCCCGTTTTGAAGGAAAAAATAAAGGGTCACGTTAGGAATAACCCTTCTTTTGAGCCTTATGTTTAGAGGAGGTAAAACATTTTTTTTCTTTTTTTTTAACGAATCACTCATTTTTCCAACAGAAAAGGACATAAGTTTTAATGAAAGTCCAGTATCTCTTTCCTAAATCTATTGATTCATCCTCTTTTGGGGGCTGCAGGACTGAGGCATTCTTTAGGTCAGGCCACGTGCGAAGGGGTATCCTATTCAGGCGGTTATTTACGATACAGTCAACAATCAAGAACTGAACAACATGGGATGACGGGGGAAAAGCAGGGTTTTTATAGCGACACGTGCGAAGATAGGGTCAACACTTGAGTTCTACCAGCACCGACAAGGGGAGTACTCCAGCTGCAACTTTCTTCAAACGCTGCCGCCCAACGGTAGGAACCGAGGTCGGACCCTTCCTCCCCTATGGCGGAGGGTCAGAAAGAGACATAGATCCGATATTTTATGAGAGACCCACACCCGAGAAGCCATTTTCTCAGCAGGAGATGACAGGAAAGGTTCAAAGAGACACCCTTTTCAACACTTTTCGGTAGAGTTGTCCAGAAGATTGACGACTTGGTTTCGAATGACGGCCATGAGACCGAAAGATAAGACCGACAGAAAGCGCATAAATCCTCCGTAATTGGAAAGAACGTCCCCTCCCCCCTCCGTCCACTTTCTTCCACTTCTCGGGATAGGAAATTGAAATGCCATTGTCTATATGAGCTGTCCTTTGATCTTTAAAAGACAGTCGACCGATTAAGTTTGTGAAACATGTGCGAAAAAACGAACACACGTATTTTTAGATGACCTCTTAGGCATGACCACAAGGGCGGATGGAAGGGGAGGGGGCGACCCCCTCTCCCGAGAAAAAAGAAATGAATGTAAAAGATCCTATTATACTTCCATAAAATGGATGCCTCCCGGACTCACTTGCATTCATCCCAGTGTTCCCAACTCCCAAAAATTTTTCTCCCTAAAGCTCCAACCAAAACCCCTTAAAATTTCTACAATGACTCGGAAATTCCCCTAAAAATATTATTATTATTATTATTAAAATAAACAATTCATTATTATTGCATAAATTACATAATCCATTATAAATATAATTATATTTATTAATATAAATAATCCAATATCATCCAACTTTATAATAAATTAAAAATTATAAATAAATAATAAATATCATTTTTATAGATCATAAATAAGCAACATTTTTTAATATTCCATATTCATAGTATCGTATCATTCACTTCAGTTTCTGTTTTTTTAGCGTCATACATGTTTGCACTGAATAATTTTAACATTTTCGAGGATGGTTGAAAGGTTGTATAAGACCCACCATACCATTCCGTTGCAGCGTGTCAGTTTTGCACACTTTTGTATAAAAAAATATCTGCTTTTGCATGGGTTTCGCAAATTTTTGTGTTTAAAAAGAAAGAAAATTCTATATTTACCCATTTTTCAGCTCTTATATATTATGTAGTTGCCCCTCCCCCCAAAAAAAATGTTAAAAAGAAAAATATTGTTATTAGTAAAATGAACAATTTCAAGTCAGCGTATTATACTGGTGTTTTAATTTGTTTGATGAATGGGCTGTATTTGGAAGTATTGCCGTTAGCGTTATACTACCCATTCCAAAAAATTTCTAATGAAATGTTGTTATTTTTTTAAGCTTTATAGATCTTATAAGGGGCCTATTTAAAAAATATTATGGTGATGCTGTACTTAACAAAGTCCTATTTTCAGTCTAAAAGCCATTTGGAAATGTACTATTTGCTGACATTTGACTTCCGAATTTTGAGCGCCTCACCATGGCACAGTGGTTATGCCACTGAAAATGGTAGATGGCCGAATTGTTAAGAACCGTTTTATCGTCCGCCCGCACAAAATGATTTATGGCTTTTGAAATAAAGCAGAAATTCTATTTGCAGATTCACATGCATTTGAAAAACACGAAATGGCATGGAAATTATGTTGATTTTACGCCAAATTAAAAAGCATTAGGAAAAAAAGTCCAAATGGGATTCTTAAAGTTCACAAATTTCTAAATCCTACCAATAATATAAATGTGTACGTTTGTGTGTTTAGATGCTGTTGACTGAATCACACAAAACTGGTTGAACGGATTTAGAAAAATTTGTAATGAAGATAGCTTATGCCCTGGATTAACATACAGGCAACCTCTCATGCTTATAGCATAAATAATTCTTTTACAAAAACACTCAAAATAATTCTAATGCATTGCGCCTCCGGTAGCGCCTAAAGCCTCCCGAAATGCAAAATTCTATTATTTTAGGCCCGTTGTTCTACATCCCTGCTGTTTCGATCTATCTCGTTCCTATTGGAGGCAGGCGAAGGCTTCGCCCTTGCAAGCCCTCTATAGCAATACACTTTGCCTTTGATCTGCTCTCTCTCTCCGTTGTGCGGGTTGTACGGTTTAGGACATTCATTTTTTTGACGGTGGACCCCGTTGGGTCGTAAAACTAGCGCGGACAATGTCCTATACTTAGAGGAGTTATTTTCTTTTTAATAAGGTCTGGGAGTGCACCCTCCCAGGCACTGGCCATTCCGGTGCTCCATTGGGAACCGTGTTTAACCCTTTAAGGCGCAGTGATCCCGCTCTGGGAACACCCAACTCTAACGTTTTCACTGTTGCCAGTCACGAAGAATAGATTGGATTTCTATAAAAATAGTTGCGGGTGACATAGCTCCACGAGAATTCTTTACTTTTTAGCACGTCCTTTCCCTTAAAAAAATGGTCACGATTCTTTTTAACAGCACTGACATCTGCTGAAAAATGGAAGAACGCGAGAACAGCTGGATAGATTGCCCAATGCTGGAAAAAGGGCAGCCGTTGCCATCGATCGACGTAACTACCAGCAAGATGGCGGACGATCGAAACGTTCATCGCGTACCACAGATCTAGAGAGCTTTTTTGACGCAGCTGGCTGTGTGTATCCATTAACATGAATGATGAATAATTTGTTTATGTTTAATTCCGAAAATTTAAAAAAAGAAAAATCTTAATACGACCATCCATGGGTAGCAACGGCGTAGCCAAGGGGGGGGGGTCATGACTAACATGACCATTTTTTTTTTGTTCAAAACGGGACATCTACTACTTTTTTGGCAATAGTGTATTCATTTTCTTCCTCAAAACGGGACATCTGCTGTTTTTAAGGTAATAGTGTAGGGAGACTGAATAGACAGGTCTTGGGTATCTTTGAGTTGTTAAGAAAACGCGCAAAAAAGCTTCTGTTAATGTTGATATCAAAATGAAATGGAAAAAAAAAACTGGATGAAACACACATATACTATAAAAAAAATAGTGCAAGACGTACGTTTCGGGTGGTAAAAGGGATAGGCCCATCTTCGACATCAAAAACACCCTCCGACACAAGGCAGGAAGGTAGGAAAGTGAGAAATGTAAACAATAGGACACACAGAAAAAAGGAAGTGGTCATTCGGAAGGAAAAAAAAATTCTTAGAAAACCAGGAGAAAAAGGAAAATAAAGTGGAGATCGGGGGATAGTGAGGAATCAGCAAAAGAGGAACACGACTTTAAAAAAAAGAAATAAAAATTAAATAAATTGAAATAGTTGAGTAAAAAGAACATTAAAAGAAGAAGCACAAAAACAATACATCCCCCCCCGGCGTTTTCTTTGCGTCTCCAGAGAGAAGGGAGGAAAGTTTTTTTTTTTTTTTTTTTTCCAGACATTGCCGTTGGATAATTTTATATTTTGAGCGGCCTTGATTGAAATCTTTATCGTGGGTGGCTCTCTTTCAAAAAACGCGACATTGCAGGGGACATTTTCTGAAAACGGGACATTACGGTGTCCCGAAGCTGTGCTTGTGGACAACGGGACAAGCCACCCAAAACCGGACTGTCCCGTTCAAAACGGGTACCTTAGTCACGACCCCCCATGAGAATTTTTTTGGCATACGAAATGTATATTTTTCACTCCGTTATCCCACACACGCATACATGTATATGAGTTGCAGTAGTCGTAACCCCCCCCCCCATGAAAAATTTCTGGCTACGCCACTGATACAGCGATGACAACCACTGCTCTTTCATTTCATACGTCATGCTTAATCACTACAGCATAGTAAGTATGAAGAAACGTTGGGTTCCTTCCAATCAAAGTAAATGACTGAAACGTTCCCAATTTTGACTTCCATTGTCAAAGACTCCATTTTAATAAAAAGTGCTGACATTTTGACCGCAGTCTTAGGAATGCGTTGCAGTTTTTTTAACCTAAGGGACGCCTGCGTGCGCCGCACACATCGCACGCATGGGCGGCGCGGCCCTGCATTTAAACAACATAAACCTACCCGATTTTGATAAAATCTATACTGTTTCAGTTTTTCAGTAAAAATATTTTAAAATTGTACCAAAACGGCAAGTTCATACTCAAGAGCCCCACCGTGGCCGAGCGTATAAATCTGAAGTGGGAGAAGGAAAGTGCCTGGTTCGGTCGCGTCCGCCGACCAGGCCCGTGCTGGGTGCTTTGGGAAGGCGGTGGACAAAAGGGAGTGGGTGTGCGGAAAAACGCGAACGAAAAAAACGCGAACGGTAAAAACGCCCACGGAAAAAACGCCAACCGGAAAAAACGCGAACGGTAAAAACGCGAACGGAAAAAACGCCAAACGGAAAAAACGCGAACGGTAAAAACGCCAACATGATTCATTTAACATATGAACTATAGGCGTAGCGTCGGTTGGGGGAGGGGGGGCACAGGGGGTCACGTGTCCCCCTGTGCCCCCCCCCCTGAACAATTTCGTCAATTTTTAAAAAAATAAACATGTTTGAAATTTTAAAGAAACTTTTCTTTTCTGCTCTAAAATTCGATATGTGACCCCCTCAAATGTTTCCTGTGCACCCCCAAAATTTCAGTAGGTCTGGAGCAGTGATGAGCCTTCCTTAGGAAGCTATTGTTAATAGGTTTTCCTAAGAGTACAATACATATGAACCATAGGCGTAGGGTCGAAGAGGGGGGCACAGGGGGGGCCTGCCCCCCCCGAACAATTTCGTCAATTTTTAAAAAAGTAAACATGTTTGAAATTTTAAAGAAACTTTTCTTTTCTGCTCTAAAATTCGATATGTGACCCCCTCAAATGTTTCCTGTGCACCCCCAAAATTTCAGTAGGTCTGGAGCAGTGATGAGCCTTCCTTAGGAAGCTATTGTTAATAGGTTTTCCTAAGAGTACAATACATTCGAACCATAGGCGTAGGGTCGAAGAGGGGGGGCACAGGGGGGGCTGTATCCCCCTTTCCTCCCACTTCGTCTAAAAATTTTTAAACGGACGTTTGTTTTAAAATATAAAAGAAATTTCCTTTTCTGCTCTTAAATTCGACATGTGACCCCCTCAAATCTTCATGTGACCCTCCAAATTTTCAGTTGGTCTGGGAGCGGTGATAATCCTTGTCTAAAAAAGCTATTGTTATCAGGTTTTCTAAGCATATTGTACATATGAACTATCGCAATCGGGAGAGGGGGTTACAGGGGGGGGTGTCCCCTCTGTCCCCAAATCTTTTTATTTTAAACATTTGTTTGAAGGGTCGTTTTAACCGTTCCACTTAAAAATGCAAAAAGAAACTCCAGTCTGTGACTTGAGAGAATATTTGTTTTTCTTTAAAAAATTAAAATTAAAATAAAATTAAAAAAAAAAAAACTTTTCACTGTCAGACTAGCTTAATTTGAACAAGGTCATTTTTTAAGCGATTCGTTTAAACAATTTTTCTCATTCCCAATAGGTTGTGGTTTTAAATTCTTTCTAAATACTAGGTTTTCTTTAAAATATTTATTTATTTATTTTTATTTTTAATGCAATGCAAAGTATTTTATGCAAAAATGTTTTATTCGTTGAGCGAAAGTGAATAGTATTTTCCCTTTTCTTAATAATACTCTCACAGTTTTACATCAAGTTATATTAATTGTTATAATAGATTTATTGTATCTTTTTTTTTTCTTTCTTTCTTGCTGTATTTTATTCATATATGAATAGTTCAATATTTGATAAGTTATCCTTCTAAATATTTATACTTTATCAGTCTTGCGTATTTTAGCAAGTTTTTTTTTCAGTTTATCGTAAAAGTTTAATAAGCGGTAAGTTTTATAAAGAAGAGAGTTTTATAAGATATAAATTTATCTAATAAAAATTTTTTTAAAATTTAATCAAGTACCTTTCACATTGTAGAATAAATAATTTTTACTAATTTCATCACAATTAGTAAAAGACTTATGTATAGGTATAGGGTTCTGGCTTACCGCGCGGCCATTTTCTCCATCTGTAATGTGAATTCGGGTTAGGACCCCTACAAAAGTCCTCCACCCAAGGCATGTCTAAATTAAGCAGTCAATCCTTGTGCAGAAGGGGCCGTGGTAGCCCAGTGGTTAAGGCGTTGGACTCTTAACCGGAAGGTTTGGGTTCGATACCGGCGTACCACTAAAGACCACCGTGTACATGCGGCGTACGTGCACGTTAAATCCGTGGTTCCGAAAGTCCTCTCGGCGGTCGCTAGCAGTTTCCGAGGGGTGCCAATATTCAGAAGTCCCCCCCCACCTTCTGATGAGGTTCCAAATTCTGGCGGGAAATTACGGGAAGGACGTATATGTAGCTCTAAGAGACACATTCAGTGACGCGAGCTGTCCTCGCCTGGCAAACAATCCTTGTGTAGATCTGCCACAAAACATAAATAACTTTCATGATAATTTACAGTGACAGTAAAAAGTTTAATATATTTAATATTAAATAAAAATCATAATCACTTCCAAACACTGTTATCGAGGTTGTCCTAAAAAGCCTGACCTATGGAGTTTCCTTCTTTAAATGTTAATCATAGACATATAGAATAAATTACACAGTTATTTTATGGAATCAAATAAAATTTTCTGAATATTAAGTGTAAATAAATAGAAACATGTATTTTTTATACAGCCCTCTTTCTTCTAAGAAGGCTTACAGATATGTTTAATCAAAGTTGGTGAGGGGCAATAAGCTTTGCTATATCAATAATAGCAAAAATATAATTATTAAAACTATTCTAACAAAACTAATTAACCATTAATTTTAATCAGTGTTATAAATAGCCAATATTTTATATTTTAAGAAATAAGTTTTAAATCATTTTTAAAAAGTTTCCTGTAAAAAGGGGTGTTTAGCATTTATAAATGAAAATTTGTTTGAAAAGTTACAATTACACTAACATTTATTTTAAGAGTTTATTTTAAGTTATTTTTATTAGTTGTTGACTTATTAATACCATGACTTAATTAAAAAAGCATTTTTAAAATAAGAGTATTCATGCTTAAAATGAATATTTCAAAAAACAAAAATATGTATACATAAATATATACTGATAAATCAAAATAAGATCTTGCACTTATAAAAAGAAAGCCAGTAAACATAAGCCATGGTTGGTAAGGAATAAACTGAAGGTCAGAATTTATTACAGAGAACGTGCATGTTAAAACGGTGTGATAGGATATTCTTTTTTAGGGTGGTCTTGGTAGGTGAGAGATGGTACTTAAAATTTTCGCAATTGCTACAATTTGTTGCGGAATGACTAGTTCTGGTCCTTGTCCTAAGAATACAAACAAATTGAACATTCAGTTTGTTAAATTAGTAAATAATTAATTAAACTTGGTAAATTAATAATTCATTAATTAAACTATTTCTCTATTTTATTATGTTCAGGAGAATTTTTAAATCTCGTGCATTTTTAGTCTCCCCTTTTAAAGGTGAGAAGGTGTAAAGGCAAACACTCCCCCCCCCCCCCATTCTTAAAAAAAAAAATGTGATCAATTTCAGTTAATTATAGGCACATGGCTCTAATCTACTAAATATTTTGATTTTAATTTGTATATGTTTTAATGTCATTTATATAATTTATTACTGTTTAGATCACATAAAACTAGGAAATAAAAATGAGTTAAATACTCTAGCGGAGAAAAATCAAATGATTACGAGTTTAAATTTCATTCAAATTTAAATAAATCGTTTGAAATCAATTGCGCTTTAACGCTAAAAATACCCTTTTAAATAATTTTGAATATTTTGTATTAAAAAAAATCTCAATACATTGTATCTTTCTCAACAGAATAATTGATATAAAAATTAATTTTTTAAACTGTGATAAAATATATTTATTACCGCACAGCTTTTAAATGTTTTTCTGGATATAATATTTTTGAATGTAAAATCTGTGCAGTACGAACCTCAATCTCAAAAAAAAAACCTGTTTGTTCATGTTGCCAGGCGTCCCGTACGCTATCTCCCATAGTCCCCATTGTCCGGGGAATCTCCCCTATTTCTTTCTTGGAAGAGACACGGCTTTCATGACCTTGACAAGTAGCTTGACTAGCTAAAAGCAATTAATTCCTTTTTATTTAATGTTGTAAATTTCCCTGATTAATATGAAGATATATGTTCTCAAAATGTAAAAAGTGGCTCCTTTACTTCAAAAACGTAAGAATTTTGGGGCAGGCCAATATTTGATTAAATACCATTATCGTATTGACTACAAAACAAAATAAGTTCATGTCAATATTTAAATAAAAGTTATTATTCTGAAGGGGGGGGGTTCTTTTTTTTCTGGTTCGCGTTTTTTCCGGTTCGCGTTTTTACCGTTCGCGTTTTTTTTCCGTTTGGCGTTTTTTCCGTTCGCGTTTTTACCGTTCGCGTTTTTTCCGTTTGGCGTTTTTTCCGTTCGCGTTTTTTCCTACATTCGCTGCCGACCGCCCTGCGAGCGGTTGGGACTCGAGTTCGAATCTCTTTAGCTCATCGATGTAATCGTTTTCTAAATACTGCGATGTAAAATACTTAGGAACAATGAGATGAAGGCTTAAAAAGAACCAAAGACCTCGATTCTCTCTCCCAAAACAGAAGGGCGGATTAAAAGGGGGGGACGGTCGCCCCCCCCCCCCGAGAAAAAAGAAATGAATGTAAAAGATCTTATTTTACTTCCATAAAATGGATGTACATGTCGATCTTCTAACAAACCGCCCTCACCGACAAACTAACCGCCCACCCCCGACACACTTGCATTCATCCGCCACTGCCAAAACTAGACCCTACTGAATAATTTCGCTCGAGCAGATACACCAAGACCTGACTGGCTCCTTCGGGGGCCCTCGGCTGGGCATTGAAATGGGGCCGTTACTGAGGAATTGTGAGGGAACGAATATGGAATATTTGAAAATTAGGCTTGCGTGCTTAATAACTACATTTAACTATTTTAGAGCTTTTTTTTTGGGGGGGGGGTCCGTTCGAGCAACGAGGTTTCTGGGGACCTTCGCTGCGCTACTGCGCAAAGATTACTGGAAAATAAATAATCAAATGACTGTGACATATATAACAAATGGCTGTAATTCTAAAGTAGTATATCCATTTTGGGGGTCTCTCTGGGGCCTTCGGCAATTGCCGACCCTCCGAGCTAGTCCGGGGCTGAGATACACATTTAAATTTTCATAAGAACCGAGATTAAATTTGTAATAAACTAAACAGAATTTAAAAAAAATCCTGATAACTATGACTCTTGTCGTCAGTCAGTATGGACAATTGAAATGATCAGTATTTTCTTTGTAATATTTTTACAAAATTTGTGGACACCTGGTATGAAGTTTCCTCTATTTAATCCACACGATTGTGGCTCCAATGTCCTGCAAGTTGTTAAACGATACCTCTGGGGGTGCCGATTTCAGGTGGTGGTGGGTCCCTCATCTGGAATCGATTCAAAATGAGGAACCAGCAAGTAGAAGTCCAACCTCTTCGGGGGGCACTGGCACCCCTCTTTCCATGGATTCGTCTATCCATGGACACGACGACAACAACAACAACAATCCACACAATAGTGCAGTTCTGCAGTGTCCAAGTCGCTATGCTCCGTTCCTATTAGAGCACGGAAAGTGAAGCAGCACCGGCTTGGCCAGTGCGGATGTGTGACACATGAGAGCACTCCTCGGCTGGGCTTCTGTGGAACCGTGTGCGCTAATGGAAGCTGTGTCAAAATCTGTTTGTGTCTCGAATAGTCCCCCTCCTGTGTAAAACGATGCCTCTGGGAGTTGCCGATTTCAGTGCCAGGTCTCCATCTAAAAATGGGTTGGATATTGGAGGCCATTTTAAGGGAGAAACGTTGATCTGCTAATGGCTCCCTCCAGAATGAAGTTACTAACATCTCCGCCCTCTCCTGGGGTCAAGCTTCCTGGAAAAGGCCGCTGCCGCCGGCCTTTATGAAAGAAAAAAGTATATATAATAAAGGCGGTATATATAAATTTAATATTTGCAACAACTGTTCTTAAGATACGCAACAGATGGGTCCAATATAAAAAGGCATAAGTTAAAGAATTTGTCGAAGCTTTAAGGATTTTGTAAATCTCAAAGTGACCGGTGATCGTTTGCAGTTGAGACCCCTCGCGTATAGAAATTTGACGAGCACTTCCTGTCTGGAAACCCTAGCAAGTCTCAAGGCAATGGATTGCAGCTGCTTTACTAACTTCTCCAGGGACCGATGACAGAAAAAGGGGGCCCAGGGCAAAATCATCATGGGGGTCTCTTCTCACACGAAAGGCTTCTTTATATCCCACCCACGAAACAACTGTTCATACCACTCCTACAAAAAAGGGGTGTTATAAAAACCACGAAAATGATGTCGAATCTGGGTGCAAAGTGAAATGGAAAGAGTTCGGCCATACACAATACTAATTAATAGATGTCATTTAATTTTCAATATTCTAATTACCATGGTGTCTTTTCAAGGAATATTCCCAGAGTTTTTTTTAAGTACTTTATTTGACTAATGTTTTTATCGGAGCGTTACGTATTTTTTACTAAGTAACAAACGTGGGTTTGGACAGAAAGCACCGGGCCCGTGCCCCCGCCCCCCGTGTTATTGTCCAGATGTAACATTTTTCATGGTGTGTCTGTGTGTCGAAAGTTCACCTCGGCGTAGGATGAAAAGAGCACTTTTTAAACCTTTTATTGTCTTGTTTTTTCCTTCGTTCTCATGTGAATATGTATATATAGATAATTGCAATTTGGATCGTCTAAGAATCCCTTGTTGTGGGTGAAATTTGTCTAATCTTTTCGATGAACGTTTACTAGAATCCTTTCACATTGACAACGAAGAAAAAAAACAATCCATAAAAAGGTTAAAAGGGCCTTTTTCAATCTCCTAACCCGAGGTTACTTTGACACGCCTACACACCACGAAAAATATACATCTTACGGCAATAAATATCCTACTCCGTTATACTAAAGTGTTATCAGCTTTCATGGCCACCTGTGGTATTTTTAAACTAGGGTGTAAACAAAAATATTACTTTCTACTCAGGATAACATTTCAAGGAGTGGCACAGCTGGCCCCTTCCTCACCATTCCCAAGGTCCAGACCAGACGCTGGTGTTGTTTTGTCCAGTTTGTGGGTTCGAATAGAGATAATGGCCTCGCGTGTCCGGTTGAAGCAGTGTTTTGTAAGGTGCTAAAAAAATTTCCCTCGGAATGCGTGAGACTCCGCATTGGGGGGGGGGGTGAACAAATGTATAACAACTAAACATAAAAACCCACTTTTTATGCCAGTAAACCAGTATGTAAGAGACTACGGATAATTTTGAAAAAATCTTACGTTGACCCAAAAAAGTGTACTGTTAAAGTAAAAAATTTTACTCTAAAGCAATGCAAAATTTTGGGGGAGGATAATTTATTCTAAAAAGTTCCATTTTACCTATCCAAATTGTATAATAAACGAATGTAGGAATAAACGCGAACGGGAAAAAACGCCTAAAACGGGAATAAACGCGAAACTTCAAAATAATAGAAATTTATTGTCAGACATTAATAATAAACAAGAAATTACAATTTTTAAGATTTTTTAGTCTATTGGATTAAATTACTAAGGTTTAAATTTGGGGTTCACAGCATTTTTAGTTTTTTTCTTTCATACTTCGTTCACTCTAGATCAGGATTTATATTTGGCTAAGCATCTGCAAAAGAAAAATATATCTTAAATTTCAAGGAGAAAAAATATTATACTTTCAATTACAAATAAAATTTAAAACAGCAGTAGATCTCTCTTATAAGTAACGTTATTATTTGACATATATGTTTGTAGCGTGTGGTTATAGATTCTGACTGTACTTGAAATAATACTGTTGCCTGTACTAATATTGCTGTTGACTGTAACTTAAATACATTCATATAGCGTAATTCCAATGCATTTAATAAAAGTTACTCAAACGTAAGATATATCTTTATGGAGTTTAAAATTAAAATTACTGAACAATATTAGTATATTGATTTTATGCTGACTGTTATATTGATCCTCTAAGGCAAATTTTAATTTCAAGAACTTAAAAAATGTTAGAGTAATTTTTGTAACAGTGTTATATTTCAGAGAAAATTGTTTAGGCGAAATGACCTGCCACATATACAGACGTCCCAAAAAGATTGAAACCTCTCTTTACTCTTATTCTTGTTAAAGAAAGTGATCAGTGTAAATTGAAAAAAAAAATGTTTAAATAAAGTAGGAATTAAGGTACTTAAATGAAATATTCCTCTCTACATTTCAAAAAGTTACAAATTTTTAATTTTGGCTCTTCAAATAAATTACGTCAATCAGAAAATTGTGTGTTTAATTTGGAGATATCATTTTTCAAAAACCGCATATCTGTAAAACTGGTATCTTTAAAATGTACTGAATCACGTTGAAAGAAAAAGTCTGACTTATGCCACTTTTTCTGGAAATAGAAAACCATAAACTGACGGTGGAAATTTATGATCAAAATAGCTAATGTGTTCGACAATTTTTACCACATGAATCTAATGAAGTATGGCACCTAGAGAATCCTAGTAAAGCAGTCGTACTCCTTATGGGCCCGTGAGCTGCATATGGCTTTAATATCATCCAGTCTATCTTTTTTTTGTGATACGTCAAAAATATCATTTCCCCTGTGATAGATGGCCCCATTGTATTTAGGGACTCACAGTGTTGGACATACATAACTTCTTCAGTTTTTAAAAAGATAAGATGTGCCGTTTTTAAAATCATACTTATGTGAGTGACTAATATTTTTCTAATTCAAAAAGTGCAACATTTTGAAGACTGATGAGCGCTTGATAATTACAATTTGTAAACTTATTACTTTTTATTTCTACCTTAAATTTAAAACATTTTTTGTAATTACACCACTTACTTTATTGGTAAAAAAAATAAAGCGTGTTTCAATCTTCTGACACACCCTATATAAGCTTTTGTTTCTTACTTTTTAAACAGAGCAATACATAAAATAAAATATACATGGAATTACGTTTACCATATTAAGGAATTGTGGTGTAAATTAAGTAATTTAAATCACAAATAAAGCAATAAATTCATATACTGCAAAGTGAAAAAGAAGAAAAACGGTTTCTTTAAACTTAGGGGACAAACTGCAAATTGATAAAAGTTAAATAATGACTATTTCCTTGAAAATGACTATTAAACGCTTCAAATTCGTAAAATTAAAATTTAACTTACCGAAACCTTACTAGAAGATATGATTTTTCTTTTAATTTGTTTCTTTAGACACTAAGCAACATATCTAAATATTTAGTGATAGGAAAAGAGTGACCACATAAAAATTAAATTTCGTATTTTAATATACAATACTTTGTAAAAAATTGCAGTGACGTTTTATTAATTCAGAAACGAATGAGATTAATACAGAATTAATTAGTATTCCTGGTATCAGATTGTTGAAAGCCTAAATAATAGAAAGTTTAATTATTCCACAAATGAATGCTAACCGTGCTAGGAAATAAAAGGGGGTAAATTAAAAAAATAATAATAATAATAAAGCATATGAAAAAATAATCTTGATGTTGTGAATCCATGCTTCCAAGTACATTAGTGCAGACAAATTAACTAATTCAGGTTGTAAAATATCCCTGGATATGCATATACTACTAAGCAAGAAAATTACACAAACACATATATGAGTGAATAATAAAAAAGGAAAAGATAGAAAAAAGGCAACCTTTTACCGTTGTTAAAAGTCCAATTAATAGGGGTATTCTTGAAACAGCACCGCGAGAGGAAATTTTTGTCTTCATTACTGGAACCTTGTCCATGAATATGATGAAGTCGCTGCTGGCAAAAATTGAACCACCTAATGAAACAAATACTTAATTAAAATTAATGTTTTTGTTAGAACGAATACAATAAATTTATATGAAATTTAAAAATCTGAAAGTGAATAAACAAATTTAAAATAAACAAGTTTAATTTATCTCAAGTTGATAACTACCAAGTTTTGGGCTGATTGGCCCTAATAAGCTACAAAAAAACTTGTTAATAACCCGCCCTCCACAGGGGAACGATCACATTTACTCATACAACAAATTCCTAAAAAGTTAGCGCTCGATTTTCCTCTCTGTAAATCAGCTGAACTGTTTGTAATCTTTTTGAGTGCTAAACCCCTACCTTACGAAGACACTATACAGAATTTGAGCTTTAAAATGTATGGGGTAACAAGGTACCAATGTGAATCAATTGTGTTATACTCATTGTACTTATTAAACATACAGTCATCAGTTATTATGTAAATTCATACAACACGATTTATATTACTTTAGCGAATAAAAAGTAAGCATCAAATAGTAATTTGTCAAAAGAAATTACTTTAGCATCTAAATAATATCCATCTGTGTTTCAGAATATAAAAGGACTAAGCTAAAAAAAAAAAAAGTGGTGTGTGGGTTTATAGCAAAGTGCCTATTTTCGAGGGCTATCTACCAAAAGTGAGCTTCGGGCGAGGGCATTTTAGAGTGTTCTATAATATTTAAGAAAGGGATTCCACTAAAAATTTTCTATCTCTAGAAAAGGGGAAATAGGAGCATTTTCTGACAAAGGGACCATTTTATAAACAATTGTTTTTAAAGAGGTAGGCTTAGGAATGTCTTGGATTAAGTCTCTCTCTTTTTTTTTTTCTTTTTTTTTTTTTTTTTTTTAGTGCTATACAGGGATAATGCCTGGGATTTGAGAAAATCCGGATTATTGGAGGGTGGTGCAAATTCAAGTTCCAGACACCATTGAAGAAAAGTGTGTAGTGTAGAGTGCAGTGTGTGAAGGGCAAACCTCCACATCAGGTTTATCTGCAGAGGTGGGTGCCTTGGGAAGAGGACTTTTAAAAGGGGTTCAATGCTCATAGGGCGAGGGGACACATCGCCTCCAATGTTTAGTCTTACTAATGACAAAATTTTATGGATGCTTGGGAAAAAAGAGCATGTGTTTGTTCTCCACCCCCCCCTGCCACAATAATCAAGCAGCTTGCGATGCTTATGTTAATCATGTGACATATGAGAAAACCACCCGAAACTCCAGAGCATTAGATCAACAGCCATGCGGTTAGCCAGAGAACCATTTGACTTATCCACACTTCAGCCCTCTATCATTTCCATTACTTTATGCAATGGATCCATGTGGGGCCTGAAGAGAAGTGGAGAGCAATTTTTCAAAGCTCTACAGAAGGACTGATACAACATGTCGCAACATTCTAAATAGTTTGTTCTAATTGAATCGGTGAGTGCAGAACCAACCTCAGTCACAAAAGGAAATTATTTTCCAGGAGTGAGAAAAAAAACTATCTTTCATTACTCCTCCAGAATTTTTCAAATATAACTTATTTTTTTCTCGCTCTGTCATAACATGCATTAATGTTTTCTGTCTTGCAAATATTACCTAATTTAGAGTTTTAGGAAGTTTTTTCTCTCTCCTGCGAAAAAAAATTTCCTTTTTGTGTACTGGAGGGTGGTTCTAACTCACCGATTCAATTGTTCAAAATAGTTTTTAGGGTGTCTTTGCCTGGTACATCTGTAACGGGGATATTTGGTCGGCAGAAAGGGGATAGCCTTCTTATGTAATGTTAAGCATCTTCTAACGTCAAAATCATTTCTGAACTTTCGTGTTGTACTTTTATGGTAGTTATCATAACAAACAGTCATGTCTAAGAAAAATAGAGCTAAATAAATAAAGTTGAATATTCCAGGAAGGTAAGTTTTTTAATTTACTTTATAAAATAATTTTAAAATACTCTGTAAAAATCTCATTAGAATAAACTAATTTTGATGAAGAATTCCGATTAACGAATAAATAATTTTATTAAAGAAAATCATTAGAACTAAATTTAATAAATTTAATTTCCTTTAATGAACTTTCCTAATACCAGTCAATTTTCCCTAGAAAATTTCTACATTGAAATTAGTGGTTATATCACAACTATGTAATATAACAAACACTGAATTACAACATTTATTGCTATTGCGAGAAAAATGGCAAATGTTCAAAAGTTTTTCCAATAAACCTGTTGCATGAATAATAAAAAATGAATATCTAAATAACATAATTTTCCAGGATTAAAAAAATAATTTGAAAATTACTAACAAATACTACATAATTGTAAAAATTCCGTAATTTAGATTAGTAAAAAAATTTCTATAAAATTAATCATTTTTTTTTTTTACTTTTAGTGTTTGTTTCGAAAACATATTCATATATATAAGAGTATATACGAGCGTTTTTACGTTGGCGTTTTTATTTCCGCGTTCGCGTTTTTTCCTGTCATTCTGTTACATTCATAACTAAAAAAGTAGAGACTATTAAAAGTGGCCGTTTTTTCCCAGGTAGCGTTTGTCCATGTGGCGTTTTTTTTCCGGTCAACCATTTTTGTTATTTAATCTCTATTGAAAGTTACATTCAGATAATTCAATTCATACGTGTACTTAAAAATCAGGCCACTGTCCCCTGGGAAAAGTAATGTAATGGCAATTTTCAATTAGAGTTCCAATACAAAATACACTATCGTACCTCCGTTAACGTCTTTTGTGTTTCTCACATTTATTTTTATTGCACGCACCCCCCCCTCTCAACTCCAAAAACAAACTCATTCAGTATTGTGCGATCACTTTTTCCTTGGTTCGAATAGAATGTATCTTCCTTTCTGAAAATGAATCTTCCGGAATAACGCCTTCTTTTGATCTCTTATGTTTTGAGGAGAAAACATTGTTTTCTCATTTTTTATGAACGAATCACTCATTTTTTCCAACAGAAAAGGACATTAGTTTTAATAAAGTCCAGTGTCTCTTTCATAAATCTATTGATTCATCACCCGTGATGGGATTCCAATCGTACTCTTTGGGAGCCTGCAGGAAGGAGGGCATTCTTCAAGTCAGAGGCCACAGAATTCAAGGCCACGTGCGAAGTGGTATCCTATTCAAGGCGTTATTTAACGACAGAGTCAACAACCAATACATCCCATGGAAGAACTGAACAACAGGATGACGGGGAAACGCAATCGCTATAGGACACTTGGAGATAAGGTCAAAGGGTCAACACTTGAGTTCTACGAGCACCGACACAGGGAGTACTCATCATAACCTTCTTCAAACACTAAACGTGCCGCCAATGGTAGGAAACCGAGGTGGAACAACATTTCCTCCCCTACGGCGGAGGGTCAAAAGAGTCCATAGATCCGATATTTTATGACAGACCCCCACCGAGAAGCCATTTTCTCAGCGGGAGATGGGCAGGAAAGGTTCAAAGAATACACCCTTTTCAACACTTTCGGAAGAGTTGTCCAGAAGACTGGACAGTTGGTTTCGAATGACGGCCATGAGACCGAAAGATAAGACTGACACAAAGAGCATAAATCCTCACCGTAATGATCAGAAATGCAAGGATTGCTCATCCACAAATGCGAAAGAAGGGAAGTTGAATATGAATTTTCGGAACACGTGCAATTTTCGGACATGTGCGTAAAAACGAACACATGTATTTTTAGATGTCATTTTTGGACACAGGGGCGGATTGGAAGGGAGGGGGTGGTTATTTACGATAGAGTCAACACGAATACATCCATCAAGAAGTAACAACACGGAATCAAGTGGCGCACCCAGGATTTTTAGTTTAGGAGGCGTGCTGGCTGAAAATACGCTGAATCGGTTGTAGTGACCTCGATAGTTAAACACTATTATAATTGTCGAAAATATTCTTACCACTTGATTGTCACCATAGAACGACAAGCAATATTTACTTCGTTATAGAGTCACAATACTTATTGGATCTTTTCTAATGTTGAACCGAGTTTAAGGCTCTTCCTCAGACAGAATCGAAAGAAGTTTCCTTTCCATGTTAAGCATGGGAATTTTATTCACTTCGGTTTTCAAGTAATATCTCTGCACTAATTAATATTTTAAATTTTTTCTTTCATTGTTGTTTTCTTGAAAGACTTCTCAACCTTTTCCATCTTTCAGATCTTAAGAAATATTGCTTTGATGTATTTTTTATTTTAATATTAAACACAATCATCTATCTACAAAGACACGAATTGCTGACGTCCAACTGCGATTTTCTCAGACCCGACTAACTTTTTTGAAATTTTGGTAAAGATAGAAAAATTGCAGTGCACTTTAGGCCTTTTCAAATACATAAGTATTTTTAACGAATCCATAAATTTGATTTTTTAAGCGATTTATTTACACATTTTTGATGAAAATTTTCAGATGTTTTTCCAACCCCCACTTGCCCACCTGTTGACGTTACACCCGACAGAGAGAAACGGGGAAAGGAGGAACTTGATTTACGACTCCTCGCAGAAAAACTCTCTGTTTAAATTAAAGGCTTGGTTTGTATGAAAAGGAATAGATTGTTTCGGATGGATGAATGTAAATGGAGGGACAAATTACATTGGCACGTACGAGTACAATTCCACTTATATAATATTTTAAAAAGTTAAAATGCACCTCTACTTTTTAGTTGAAGCAGCTCAACCTAAAATTGTAGGAAAAGTTTATATTTCTCTTTTGTAATTCTATATATCGAAGTTTCCTTCTGATGTTCCGGTAATCACTAAAGCACTATTCCTTACGCTCATTACCTATATATATATATATAAATATTATATATTACTTTATTTTTTGTATGTAATTTTTTCACACAGCTATATAAAATGCTAAATAAAAGGACCTTTAGTATATAAGAATAGTTAAAAATAAATTATAAGTAAATAGTATTATCCAGTAAGTAAAAACTATTGGACTAATTTTGTATGTGTGTGTGTGTGTGTATCTATGCACACGCGACAATCGAATAGGCAAACTCACATCATCTAATCCGAAAGTCACTAGTGACCAGAGTGTTTTGACAAATTTTAATCGAACTTGGCTATTAATCATCCGCATCTTTTTTTTTTTTTTTTTTTTCCCCTGTAATTCCAACTTCCAACAATGCCGCCTCTTTCATCAACTACCCTCTGATTGCAGTTCTACATCTTACGTATTCGGGTCCCAGATGTAGTTTATACCCCTTTGTAAAAAAATCCGTTTTAAAAACAAAAAAAGCTTCATTATTAATCATCAAAATATATTGGCGCCTTTCTTTTCCTTTCTGATCGCATGTTAAACATTAAGTACGTGAATGCGTCTGTGTGATCCAGAAGAGGTTTTGGAAGACAGAATTATTTTATTTCCCCGTGAGACTTGTGCGCCAAAAATTCGCAACATACGTCCTCTAGGAGTGGAATTCGAGGCAATTGCCCTCCTCCCCTCTCGGTGGGTCAGTCGTGTCCGGGTCAGCTCGATGGGACCCCCATTTTTCGTATATTGTCCAGGGACCAAAGTATATGCCTTTTTGAATAAACTCAAATGAATCCGAATTAAATATGATGACTGAATCAAAAATGAAGGAAAAACTTTGTTTTACGCATCGAAATTTTGAAAGTACGGACGCAGCTATAAAACGGCATTATTTATTCTGTTGCCTAAAAGGGAGGAAAAAACAGAATATATTTAAAGAATTTTGTTCATATTAACCATTTTTAAAAATTCTCTGTGGTATTAATACATCCAAAAACATCTACCTCACAAATATATTTCTACGCCGATTTGAAATTTCGCATCAACTGAAGTGTTTTAACTAAGCTCAAAGTTTAGAATTTGCTTTAGGATCATATTTAAAATTTTCTGTGGGCATTTAAACTTCTCAATGTTAGTAATCAGTGTAATTTTACTCCGTGCTGTGCAATGCAAATTGTGCTCATTGATATTTATATTAATTTAATTGGAGGATACAAAACTGAACGCCGCGACCGTGACGATGGCTCTGATTACAGGATCTTGGCTCACAAGCTGATGAGCTGATTTCAGTGCAATTTATTTGTTTCAAAGCTGATTTTCACGAGATGTTTTTCTTAGTTACATTGGACGATATTGATTTCAACATATTGAGGCTTTTTTTTTTTTAAAATATAAATGCTTGATGTTGCACTTGTTTCTCTAGGTGTGGTTGATTACATTCTTAATAACTAAGCACCTTTATAATGAAAATATGTCATTTTATCTCTCACCCCCCTTTATTGAATGTCCCAAAAAAGCGACATAATTTTAACATATAATTTAAATACTATTAGTTTCGCAACAGACTTTAATCCATGTTACAATAGTTCGTAAGGTGTAGATATGCATCCCATGTAGTTTTCTATAAATAGGTTACAATCATAAAAATTTCACATAGGGTTTACCAGGCGAAAAGAACGAAAGATGAGGAGATTAAAATGACATAGTTATTAATATCGTTTTTAAATACTGGCAATAATGCAAACTAAAAAATTAGGGGGACATAGGGGTCCCCCTACGAAGGCTAGAACAGCCGAGTTATATATAATATAGTAATATATATATAATATATATATAAATAAATATATTATAACTAACAAGTAAAACACAAAACATACTACAAAAAAGACATATCTCGCATAAAAGTAACAGCTATTATCAAGAAATTAGAAACCAATTTTTGAAACCAAATAAAGTGCAAGAAATTATTGTGATAGTAAATGGAACGGCGAATTTATAACCAGTTTTTTTGCTTTCACCATCTTCAGGGACACAAACAGTGGATATAATTACAGTAAACCAAATAGTAGGGGTTTCGGTTGTGTGGACATATCAGAAGAGATATTAACCTCCCACACATCTAGGGCCCTAACCCTACTATATAAAGGAAAGAAGAAATCAAAAAGAATAACAAAAAATTAGAAAGATAATTTTACATACCATAAACTTGAGCACATGGAAATTTGGTTTTTTATTTGAACAGTTGATATGTTGTTGCCAAATGCTGAAGAATTGTAAAAAGTGAAAAATGGGTGTTGCCACTAAATAAATGTGTAAAAATTGGAAAGGAAGAAAGTTTAGGAGTTGCCAAATACTAATAGGTAATATTATTGAATTTAAGAATATCCAGGTATATTAATATAATAAAGATATATTGAATAATATATATATATATATATAATATATATATATATATATATAACTAACAAGTAAAACTCAAAACATACTACAATAAGACATAACTCGCATAAGAATATAACAGCTTATTAGCAAGAATTAGAAACCAGATTTTGAAGCCAAATAAAGTGCAAGAATTATTGTGGATAATATAATGGAAGCGGAAAATAAATAACCACTGTCACCTATCGTCAGGAGCACAAACCGTGGATTATAATTTACGAGCAAAACCAAAAGTAGGGTTTCGGTTGTGTGGCATATCAGAAGAGGATTAACTCACAACATCTGGGCCCTACCCTAGTATATGAAAGTACATGAAAAATCAAAAAGTAACAAAATTAGAAATATAATTTACAAACCAGATCCTTTGAGCACAATATTATATATGTATATATATTTTTATATATATAAATATATATATATATAATATATATATATATAGTAATAAATATATAAAATATATATAAATAGATATATAAATAATTTATATATATATATATAAATATATATACACAGTGGAACTTGCCTATGTGACCACCCTCGGAAAGTGGCAACTTACAAAGGTGCAATGTGCCGGTGATTAAAAGGCAAATTTATAAAATGGTCATATAGACTTGTGGTCTCTTTACGAAAGGTGTCCACTTTAGGAGGTTCCACTGTGTATATGTAATGGCGAGGTAATATCTTATTTTGCAGTACATATTGGTGTTTTACTTAATTAGTTGATATATATATATATATATATATTATATATATATATATAATAGATTGATAGGATATATAGAGGAAACTCGGCTGTTGAGCCTCGACAGGGGAAGACCCCCCACCCCCCCGAAACCACCACCTTAATTTTTGTTTCATTATTGAGCCATATCAAAACGATATCAATTGACTATGTCATTTTATCTCTCATCTTCGGTGTATTTCGCCTGGTTCAAGTTAACCATTTGCTCCCATTTGTGGAACAAATTAGAATGTTGAAAATAACTCTTGAACAACAATCAGGGAATTTAGATCTGAACACAATGAAAAAACACATCTAAAAAACTTTGTAAATGAACTTTTTTTTGCAACATGAAATCAAATGCAACAAATGGAGTTTATTCCGATAGTTCAAATTATTTTTGCACAAGTCTGGGGCTGCAAGTATCAGCAGCATTTAAATGTTTTGTAAGTAGTTAATGCGAATTTTTATTAAAATTTCAAACCTTCATATTTTTTCCTGCGATTTTCTGTTTTTATTTGCGAAAATTCCGTACCGCTAATTATAATTCAAAATTCCTAAAAAGATATAAATCTAACAAGTTTTTTGTCCTTTTTTGTGGTATTATTCTTGAAAAGATGGTTAGATTCTGAAACTTCTTCAATACTTTTGACCAGTAGTGTGTACATTAGAGATGAGAACGGGGAGCTCAGGCCCGAGCCCGAAAGTCCCGAGCCCGAGCCCGGGCCCGACTCGGGCTCGGGCTCTGTAATTCACTATTGCGTTCGGCTCGGCGGCTCGGGCTCGGGCTCGAGTGAAAAATTTCTCCTTTGTTGAACATACTCCTTGAAAACAGATTTTAAAAAGGAGATTCATGGGCTGAAATAGACACGTTTACTTATTCAAAAAATAGCGGCACGGGGGACAGAAGGTATGTGATGCTCCAAAAAGTAATTGTATCCTATTAATGAAGTAGTTGTAATTTTTAATTTGTCTTTAGCTGAAATTTCGGGCTCGGGCAGGCTCGGGCTCCAACTTTAATAATATACTCGGCTCAGGGCGGGCTCCCGGATAAAAGTCTTCGGCTCGGGCGGGCCTCGGCTTCAAAAATGAGCCGAACTCATCTCTAGTGTAACATATATAGTCTGGATTCTATCTGTTCTGGATATATTTTTTTTCCAGAAAACACACAGTTTGGCAAAATTTTCGCAAATCGGTTATCAGCCGAGGTCAGAAAAGTTGTCACTTGGTTGCTAATAACCCTGTAATTTATTTCGAAGTTCGACAAATGTCATCTCGGTTGCGCAACGTGAAGCCTTTAAATTTTGGAATTAGGGCCAAATAAACTTTTCTTTCCGATAACACAATTTATCCCGATTTTGAAATCGAAATCAGACGAGTGCGAAACTTCCTTTATATGATACACTCCTAAAAATAAGAATCATTTTACCGCAGAACTATTAAGATTTCCAAATCCGGTAAATTTTAATTTTTGGAAATGCTTTCGCTAAAATACCCGATTTTAAATGAGCCATGTGCCATCTGAAGATAATTGTCCGTTTTTTTATTTTAGGAGGGGAGGGGGTTGAGCAGTTACTTACTAACCCAGAACAACTTTCCAGCTTCGGCTGATACAGATTTCAAAAATCCGGTGAGCGGAAAAAACGCCACTTTATACATAGTTTTATGATGTAACATAGTCGTTATATGCTAATCGATGAGAAAAGGAGCGTACACCAAATTATTTTTTCAGGGAGGGGGGTTGTATGAGATATAATTTTATTGATAAACTTAATTTCTTAAAAAAAAAAAAAAAAAAAAAAAAAAAAAAAAAAAAAAAAAACACGTTATTAGTCAACCCAAGAAAAAACTTCCGTACTCTGCTGATATCGATTTGACACATTCGCAAAATTGTGGTTTTCGAGGGAAAAAAATTCCTATTTCGCCCCCAATTGCCACTTTTTAAAGTTATTATATATATATTAAAGATCATAAAAAACAAAGTCAAGGACTAGGAAGTAAGGTAAATTTGTATTATACAAACACGAAAATATTTTACACAATCAATCGTGTAAACACTATATGCATATTTTAATTTGTCGCAACTGCATACTTTTTAATGAAAGTGTTTTTCACGCCCCACGAATTAAGCAATTAGACACACCACACAGGAAGTTTTAAAAAAATGTATTATTTTTGTGTCACTTTTTCATCATATTAGGGGACCAAACTAGAAAGCAAAGCCCTTGTGGAGGCAAATACAACGGCGCTTGAAAAAACATTTCGACGAAAATGTCTCACTGAATACATTTAGTCTCGTCTACCTAAAATAAATACTTCCTAATTCAATTTTTATTATACACCCAAATCGAATTCAACCTCTTCTGAAACGCGCGCAAACTTATGGCATTCAAAAGATTCACGTTTGTGTTCACATCATTCTCAATCCATAGCAATCGATTACATTTGTGAAAAAATAAATAAATAAACTATTAATCTAGAAAAACAATTTTAAAGGAAGGCAATCAACAATTTTTTCCTTCAAAGGCAGATAGATAACCGTGAACGTGAAATATACAATTTTTTTATAGCTTGAAAAGTCCTAATTTTTTTCACTCAAAATTATTCGCTTTTTTTTGAATCTCAAATAAAATGGAGCTGAAAATGGCAAAAAATCTCTTAAAAAAAAGAGTATCCTGTCAATTTAAATCTGTTTCGAAACCCAGTGGCGCACCCAGGATTTTTAGTTTAGGGGGGGGGGCTGGGGCTACATACATATTGCGGGGGGGATGAACTCAGTCATAGAGATCTCGGTTAGTTACAACTCTCTTTATAACGTCAAAATACTCGTATTACTTGACTGTCCCACAAACACATAAGGCAATGTAACCAGTATGAGTCATAATAATTATCTGATCTTTTGAGGCAACGTTTTGTAACCGTGGTGTAAGATTGTTTCAACTTCTGTAGAGCATTTATTTAAAAACTTTTATGATTAGAAATAATTTGAGGACAGTAAAAAAAGAAAGAAAGAACTAAAAAACATTATTTCATTAGCGCACAGTTTATCATTTTTTAACGCTTTTCACTTCTAACTTTCTACCTTAGGTGGGGCTTCAGTCCCCCCCCCCCCCCACATAGCCCCGCTCCGTGGTTGCGCCTATGGTTCGAACGAATACACACAACTGAAAATAAATTTTTGCTACAGCAACGGGGGCATGTAGACGGTGTCACAGGGTCAAATTCCCAACCACGCCAACGAGGGTCATAAATTTCCCATCAGTAACGAAACGCGAGCTATCGCATTTCGCGATATGAGCTTTGTGAGGGGGGGTAGGAATTGTTCCTCAAAACGCGAATCAGAAAAATTTTCTGTCAGAAGAGGGGCCAACGGTGTTTCATCATAACCTAACTGTAAGCATTATTCTTAAAACTAAATGCCCTTTTCAGTGCCGTAACTTGGCGGTATACGAGGCCCAGGGGGCGAGAGTGAATATGGGTGCCCTTTTAATCTTACATTTGATCAAAAAAACGAAATAGGTTACACAAATATAAGAAGATAAGGCATGAATATAAGTATTTATACATCCCTCCCCCCCCCAAAAAAAAAAAAGTCGGACCTCTATTTTAAATAAATAAATTTTCTATTTTCGAAAATTCACTTTAGGAACACAATTTAACAACAGGCAGTATACAACAACTAAATAGAAATCAGTGGCGTATCTCAAGTTATACAAGATAGGCGTGTTCATGTGTGACAACTTGAAACGGGGAGGGGTGTAGATGTCTATTGTTAGATTGAGGCAATAACCCTTCTGTACACATCAATTCTTCCCGTATGGAGGTAATTTGAATAACTATGATGAGCGCACACGCAAACGCTTGCTTCCGAACCAAGGGCATTGAACAACAGGTCTTAAGCAAAGATGAGAAACAGAAGAGAGAATCGCTACCATCGCCTCCTTGTAACGATGGGAGCGAACAGGTTAAAGTCAAGAAGACACTACTTATTGTGACCTAACTTTGTGCTGGCTTTTTCACTTGCAACACAAACCATGGAACTAAGAATGGTCATATACAAACAAGGAGATCGGTTTCGTTCTTACAAAGAAAAGAAAGTGCAATTTTGGTACCTGCCATGGGCGCTACTTTACCTGGGTATGACATTGGGAGACATAAGAATTATAATGGTTCAGTACATTTGCTAAAATCTACCGAAGAAACAAACAGAAAACACTAGTAATATTCTATTAGTCTGAAAATTATTCTTTTAATATAATTTAAACTACTAAAAATTACAGCAGCAACCAACACGAAACGCTTAACTATTCGTCCTAAATTCCCATAAAAATACCTTTAAGAATATTGATTATATTTTAGAAGTAATGTATTATACTACATTTGAGTGTAGATACACACACAAAGAAAAGTTATAAAAAGAGTCGTCATGCCTATTGGAATTACGTTTTGTAATTATTTTAAAGCTATTTCTATATAATATGTTGGACTCTTCAGAGTCAAGTGGAAAGAATTACTAAAAAGTAAATGGCTCAGAAATCTTGCACTAGTTTCTAAAGTATAAATAACACTTATCAATTTTTCAACTTATGTACATACTGTACATAAGTTGAAAATTTGAAAATTGATAAGTTGAAAAATTGAAAATTTGAAGTACCAAAGAAAAAGAGTAATTTATTATTTCATTTAAAAATAAAAAAAGTAGAAATAAATAGGTAAATAAGTAAGAAAATAAATATAGTCTGCTTAATTTGACCACAATGTATATTTGTTTAATCAAAACTGTAAAATTCAATAAATTATAACAGTAAATAAACACATTGCTGTTACTTAAAATAAAACTATGAGTTAGAAAGATTCAGAAATAATTTTTAAATAATTTTAAACGAATATCAATTTGATAAATAGATATCTCATGGCTAGGCTTGGATAAATTTTTTAATAAATAAGCTTTGTGTTCAAATATGAAAATTTTAATACTATTTATATTTGTTTATTCGAAACTAATAATTCGAAAAATAAAGTACGAGATAGAAAAATGTAGAAATATTGAAAAATTAAGACATGATTTATTGATACAATTAATTATACATTTTCTTTTGTATTAGGTTGTAACGAAGGTTTCCCGCCACCGCAAACATCGTCAGCACACAGTTCGCGTTGGCGTATTGGCTCCTATTTTGTCAAAGGATTTTTGGCATTTGAAAGAAAGAGGCTTACTTTATAACACTGTGTTGTGAAATCTGTAAAAAATATAGTTATCATTAAGTATAAGGTGTCCCAAATGGAACTATCACTCTAGAGGATTAGAACCATCCTTTACTTCCATTTGTGTTGCAAAAAGTCAGCTACATAATATCAACAAATTATGAGTACAGCTTTAAGTACTATTGTATCATGTGACACTGTGCAGGTTTGGTACCGAAAGTTCAAAATCAGTTATCTAAGAAGTTAGTTTTTCAGGCAGATATGGCGGAAAACTTTCGTTACAACCTGATACATACAATGCCATGCTATATGAAATGATATGATTAAAAGTAATAAAATATGAATTAACCTTTTAAGAATTCCATATTTTGTTGCAAAGTGTTTTCATCTTTTGATGTATTTCCAGACGCTGAATTTTCTGTATTATGCACCGAGCCAAGCATTCAGCTAAATTAAATATTGTCGCTGGATTTTACTTCCGAATCATTTACAACATTTTAATCTGAAGTCGCAAGACAGTTTATTTACATTGTCGAAAAGCATTCCTTTTAAAAAGCCACAAAAGCCTTGGGTAGGGGACAAGCGGATTTCAGTGTTAAACAAAAAAAGATAATTGGTGTCCACTAATGATTTGTGGAAGTGGAATCGGGAGTCGCTCCCGTTTTACCATGGAAGACACTGGTAAACACATGTTTCTAACCTGTTATCTCCTATCATGAAAATTGTCGGCAGCAGCTTTTGCGAGGCTGTCGATTAGCAAAAGCATCGTGGGTGCTCAACTGTTGATCAGTAAACACTTGCAGCGGAAGGGGTTGTCACCACATAATGAATGACCAATTTCGTAAGGCCAGAAAACTTTCTTTTAGATGGTCATTTGCGTATCGTTAACAACTTTTTAAACAGGTGTTATCTATTTTGAGTATCTGTGTTCTGTGTTACAGATGAAGCGGAACCGCGAAAAGAACACCTGAGTAGAAAAAATGTAAAGGATGCAAATTACTTCGAGATCGTTGAAGAGGTTTCTTTCAAGATTCAGTAGGAGAGTTAGAGAGGGATCTTGCACTTGTGGAAAGGGACTCATCTCAGGCTTTGAAATATTTTAGAACGAAAAGAATTCAGAACGCAGTAAAAATGCTTATGCAACTTTCAGAAAAAATCAGGAGTCGATGCAGACGAAAATTGGGTCCGTTTTGCGGCCCCTTCACAAAAATGAAATCGGTTAAAACGGCCCTTGATAAATTTACAAAAGTAAGTGTTGAAATTCACAAAAAAGCATTTTCACAAAAATGGGACCCTGGAAAAAATTCCTGGATCGACCCCTGAAAATTCATAAGCACAGAAATCGCCTGCAGAAATAGGCCTAAGAGTTACACCTTCAGGGAAATATTGCAAAATTCCGTATGTTCAGGATTTTTTCCCGAGTGTTTCGTAACTCCTATTTATTTTATTTTATTTTATTTTATTTTTGTTTAAAACTGTTCGCAGTACAACTTGTTAGGATATTCTAAAATTTTCCAAGTCTCTAATTGAATTATTTTTTTAAAGCTGTGAATGAAATTAATGCATGCGTTAAATATTTAAGAGATTAGAAACGATACGTTATAACTTATTTAACCCTTTAACGCGCAGTGTTCCCGCTCTGGGAACATCCAACTCTGACGTTTTGACTGATGCCAGTCACGAAGAAAGGATTGGATTTCTATAAAAATAGTTGCGGGTGACATACCTCCACGAGAATCCTTTACTTTTTAGCACGTCCATTCTCGCAAAAAAAATGGTCACGACTATTTTTAACAGCACTGACATCTGCAGAAAAATGGAAGAATGGGAGAACAGCTGGATAGATTGTCCAATGCTGAAAAAAGGGCAGCCGTTGCCATCGCTCGACTGAACGACCCGCAAGAGGGCGGACGATCGAAACGTTCATCGCGTGCCACAGACGTAGAGACTCTTTTTTGACGACAGCTGGCTGTGTTCGCGCACGGCCAGCTGCGTCAAAAAAGGGTCACTAGATCTGTGTCACGCGATGAACGTTTCGATCGTCCGCCATCTTGCTGGTCGTTCAGTCGAGCGATGGCAACGGCTGCCCTATTTTCAGCATTGGGAAAGGGTTGCGCCTCAAATGGTAAAAAAAAAAAGAAATTCTTTCTTTCATATAGCTACAATAGCTTTAAAATACAAAACATGTTTTTCTTACATTTTTTAATATAATATTTATTGATAAATCATGTAATGACTCTTTTTGTATGAAGCGTTTAAGTCCCATTATTTATGAAACTCAGAGCAACAACGCATCAGCAGCAGAGTACCCTAAAAACGAAATACACAAAATCCGATTTTAAACATATTTGTTCATATTGTACTGACGTGCAAAATGTGAGCTAGGACAGGGTCGGGCTAGGAAAAGGATCTCTGTGGTTACAATTTTTGTCTTTTTTATCTTATTCGTGATCGAATTTAGGGAATGACTCATCTTTTCTAGTCTAAACTCAATTTATCTGCCAAAAGATTATGCTAATGAGTTTTTTGAATTCTTTAAATTTCAGTTTTAGGCTTTAAGTACATTAATTGATTGATTATATTTATAAAAACTCTGCGAATTTTAAAGTTTGCTCCTAGTGCTATAGATTCTGATCGCGATCTTTTCTCCCAAGTATAATGCTGTGGTGTAATCTAAGATAACGACTTAACAAAGTTTTGGTTTGTGGTAGAACAATGTAGAACAATGTACGTATGTTTTTGACTAAGTGTTTTACTTTATTGTGGTCTAACAGCAGTTTTTCTGTTTGTGTGTGTGTGTATTCTAATATATAAAATATTTATTTTACGCCTATTTTGCACGCATATCCTCCTACACCTTGCCCCCTCCCGCAAAAAAAAAAAGGTCCGTGGTTCATCTATAACATAATGATATAACGTACGTAAGAATGACGTTTGTAAAAGGCGATAGAGGAATCCGAAATGTTAGCAAACAATCTTGCCGAGTTGCTATCCGACCAGTGGCATAGTGCTAGCGCTTTGAACTGGGAGACGGAAGGTGCCTGGTTCGGCACTAGGTCGCGTCCGCCGACCTAACCGTTCAGAGTTTTCCGTGGTTTTTTTTCCGAAATTTTGCATAAATACGGGTTAGGACCTCTTAGAAAGTCCCCCACGGAGCGCAAACCCACCCCCGGCCTAGATCCCTAGCGTAGATAATTGGCCGTAATCTACATTTCCATTTACAAACTGATTCCCTTTAATTTCAACTCGTTATCTCAAAAAGTCTAGTGTTTCTGGCCAACATGTTTTACTGTAAAAATATTAATCGAATTGTTAATTTATGTAATATTAATATTTTAAATCACAATAAAGTGAGAAATATGCAACTGAAATGTTTATAGGTAGAACCACTTTACAACAAAAATTTTCATTTGAGAAAAATGATTTTGAAGGCGCGCAGTAAAGTGACATACCGAAACTTTGGCGCTTGTTTCTACAGCTTTAAAATGATTCTACTTCAATAATAATTCATGTGGTGATAGTACTTATTGAAAGCTAAAAGATGGCACCGTATCTCAATTTCGAAAAGAATTGTTGTGAAGTGTACCCCTGGGAGATTCAGTTAATAATAATAATAAATTATAAAAATCTTCGGAGAACGTAAATATTAAATATAAATTATAAATATTTACGTTCTCCGAAAGAGAACGTAAATATATGCGCTATTAAATTTTTTTATGAAGTCAAGCACTCATGAAGAAAATTAACCACTTTCTTTTAAAATTTAAAATAAAATAAAATAAAAAATATCGTCAGAAAAATATAATCGGACAGCTTATAATTTGCCAAGACGCACAAAAAAATAATTATTTTTAGCGAAACTAACCTTGATAAAAATTTACTTTTTTGTAATACTCCAAGATAGTTTTGAACGAGGTTCCCACAAACGTGATGAATAATTTTATAAAGCAAGCTCATTTACTAATAATTCATAGTGAAAGTGTCACTTTTAAAATTTCAACATTAACGAAAAAGAGTTTAATTAATAAGGCGAATAACAAACATAATATTAATCTGTTTAAAAGTTTTAGAGTTGAATTATGATACATATAATTCTGTAACTCAAAAATCAGTTTAGAACATATACTATTAGTTTATTTTAATAGTTTATATTAATGCTGGTGCCATCCATGGATTCAATAGCGATTTGTATAAAGATTCAAAATAAGTGAAGTTGTGGTGGCTTACAATACGCCACTGTATATAACATACAAATCTACACGCAAATATAAAACTTTTATTGTATTTATTTTATTTACTTATTTTACAGGATAAAAGGGAAAATTTCGGAAGACGATATAGACGCTGTATACCATAATTTTTATTTACTTTGCAGTAAAATAACTGAATTAAAATTCACAAAAGTTAGTTATTTTTTCCAACACGATATCAATTCGCACTCAATATTCATCAATATTCATCGAAAATCAATTTAAAGGTCGGATAGAATGAATTAAAACGAAAAGGAAATAAATAAAACAAAGAAAGAAAAGACCGTTTACTGTTGATTAAAAAAAAAAAAAAAAAAAAAAAAAAAACAGATTTATGACATCATGCTCAAACATAGATGAGTAGCACTTTCCAACACCATTGTTTTTCCAATTAAACACACTGATATTGAAATTAAATTTTTTAGCAAGTCTATTTTTATTTGGACGCGACATAAAAATTTAGATTAGATTGGAAACGTTTTAACAAGTTAAAAAAATGAAATAGTAAGTCCCATAGATATTTACAATTAAAAAAAAAAAATCAACAAGGATTAAGATATAAAATTGGCTGATGACCTTCCATTTTTCCCCCTAGATCTGCAATGGACTCTTTCAAACAACATACTAAAGTTTCAAGTGTATAGAGTCATTTGTTTGATATTTATCGCTAGCACGGAGATAGGAATACCAATACAATAAAGATTTTCAACTGTGTTCAAAAAGGCAAGAGAGATAATATTTATACAGGGTGGTCCTAAAATATAGGTCAAAAATATAAAGGCAGGTAGAGGGGACCCATAATCCCATAGCAAAGTGGGGTCGGAAACGTCGTCTTCATGTACCTGTTAATAATCACTTTGGAATAATAGTGACATTTCCGACCATGGTTCGTCCAAAACTAATGGATCTTTCACAGAAAGTACTTGACTACAATTTATTATTAACTAAAGTAAGAATTATACATTGATTGCAAGATTAATTATTGAAGTGGTACATGAAGTCTACGTTTCCGACTCCCCATTGCTATGGGATTCTTGGTTCCCTCTACTTGCCTTTACATTTTTGACCTATATTTTAGGACCACCCTGTATAGGACCTATTAAAAAAAAAAAAAAAAAAAAAAAAAAAAAAAAAAAAAAAAAAACCTTTCATTCAAAAGAACTTAACCTTTAAGTTCATCCGAGGACTCTTTTTTACCATCGTGTATGACAGTCAGTGGCGGATCCAGAAATTTTTTTTGGGAGGGGCTAAATTTTTTAAAAAGCTTTTTTCACCCAATTAAAATGCACTATAAATCAAAATTTTAGTCTAAACCAATGTATTAGGCTTTTGGGAGGGGCTAAGTAATAAAATATGACCATTTTAGCTATTTAAAGTGTATAATAAAGCAGAATGCTACCCTTGAGCAATCTCTTTTGGGGGGGTCTGAAGCCCCCTAGCCCCTCCCCTGGATCCGCTACTGATGGCAGTATTGGAACTACTTTTAAAAAATCTAAGTAGCGTGCTGTGTTTTCTTTTTGGCGTAATTTATGATTTTTTATCAGTACTCTATAAACTGAAAATTTTACTGTCAACTAAAAGTAAGCAGGAAATCCTTATCCATCCTATTATTTTATTTGTACAGTCATTAGGCATTCATCAAATCCATACAGTCTAAATCCATCCAGATAACAGATGGCCAAGACACCTGCGACCCATCTTTTCCAGAACATTTATTTATATCCATTTCAAATTTATAGTCGAGAACTGTCAAGGTTGAAGCTGGCCATGCAAAAAGTCTGCAGTTCCTTTTCATGTCGCTACTTTTGAAAAAGAAATCCGAAGCTTTCAATTGCTTGGGTGCCAGTGTATATAATGATTATTTATTACAAGGGGAATGGGTATGTCTTCTGCCTGCATCCTTCCACCGAGTGTTTTATGGCAATTCCAGAAAGATAACAGACCTCTCCAATTACCGTACTGACCACTCCTAGGTGTTAGTGAATTTCTGGGGGGAAAACACATTGCAGAACAGAGAGGGTGGGGTCTCTTTCAGATTTTACGTAAAACTACTCTTGTCTGAAGAAAAGAGCTCTGAAATATTTTCAAAGGGGGAAAAAAAGTTTCGTTTTGAGAAAAATATATCTAATTAAAATGAGCCGTACTCTCTCTATATTTTACGACCTTGTAGCAGTTGTGCAGTGCCTTGGTGGATCCAATCTCAAAATGGGATGAGTGTCACGTAGTGGTGGCGCTAGACTTTCCCCGACGGGGGTTCATAACTCCCCGACGAGGGGGCACAAATATACATGTACATATGCTAAGTGGCGTATCCAAGAGGGGGTTTTGACCTCCCTCTTTTATGACATTTTTGTCACCAAGTATGATATGGAAATTTGCAACTATTTGCACCACTTGAAAATATTTTACTTTAGAAAGGGATTTTTTTCACAATAAATCATTTTCTAAACTAAAATATCCAGGATCCAGATAAGTTTAGAGGAGATGGAGGACAATATAGTGTTTTGTTTTGTGAAATATTTCCAGGAATCGGATCGACATACATTATCGGACACCCAGGCCCCGGATATTTTCAAAAATCACTGCACAATCTTTCCTGGTAGATTATTATTTAAACTGACCCTAATTAACGTATCTCAAAATCCTTTTACATTACACAAATATTTCCCCCAAGGCCTCAGCAAGTAAAAAATTTCGGTGGGTAGAGGGGATCTGTAGTGCTAAAATTAAATTAACTGATCTCTAGAATCAACGCAAATAAACTGATAATGCATTTACTGAAATTTTGGAGGGGGGGGGGTCAAACCCACATGATCCTCCCCCCTGGTAACGGCCTTGCACGTTTCTGTAAAATCTCGAAAGCTACTTTTAAGAGTTCTTCAGGTTAACGCTTAAAATATTTCATATGAATGAAATTCTTTGAAAAAAGTTCAGCGAAGAAAGTTCTACGCATTATTTTTTTTTCCCGCAGAAAAAATATCAGAAACAAAAGTTTTTTGTGCAAGAATATTGCTGTAAATTCACTGAAAATTTATTTTATAAATTAAGCATGGCTAAATTTGCACGCTTTTACACAAATTGCAGTTATTTTTATAAAATTAAGAGATATATGTAAATTTAATTACAGTTTAACTTCGATATCTAGAACATCGAAATTCTTGATATCTCATTAAATGTGTTTTCCCTTACAAATTGAATCCCACCCCACCAGTGGCATAGTGCTAGTGCTTTGAACTGGGAGACGGAAGGTGCCTGGTTCGGCACTAGGTCGCGTCCGCCGACCGAATGTAGGAAAAAACGCCGCCGGAAAAAACGTTACCGGTAAAAACGCCGCCGGAAAAAACGCCACCTGGAAAAAACGCCACCGGATAAAACGCCGCCGGAAAAAGGCCACCTGAAAAGATATTTGTGTAATAATTTAATTAAATACTTGAAATAAATTTATTTTGTTTTGCAGAAAATGGGGGGTGGAATGGGGTATTCAGTTGAATTATGAGGTTTAATGTACTTTGTTTTCCAGAAATGGGGGAAGGCACATGTCTAATTCAGTAATTCAATTTGGGCATAATTCAGTAGGCCCTAAGGAGGGGGTGGGGGGAGACTTTCCTAGAAAGCTTTTGGTTTCCGTAAAAAAAAAAAAAAAAAAAAAAAAAAAAGATTGCCTATTACTTAACAGTACAGTAAATGATGCTTTCGGGGGGGCTATGACCCCAAAGTCGCACTCAGGTACGCTAATGACAAAGAAGTGTTAAGATATCAAAGAAATAAAATCCCTATTAAACTGGGATTTTAATTAACACATAGGTGTATGTGTGTGTGTTGGGGGGGGGGAGGTAAGGGTTTATTTTTTCATGTTTTAATGGGTTTAATTTTTGGCATATCAAAGAGAGGCAAGAGAAAGAGCTTTATAAGATATAAATTTATCGAATGACTGTGTATGTCTAAAGAGGTGTAACAATACCAGCTTTTACAGACAGACGCTTGGGCACAAAGTCACAAAACTGGAAAACAAAAATCTTCATGGAACCATAACTGATTTTGGCGCCCCCTTTATCTGGGCGCCCGGTGCACTCCCCGTTTACCCTCGCCTAGTTGCGGCCCTGGCACAAACAACTCCATACGAACTTTAACCCTTTAAGGCGCAGGGATCCCGCTCTGGGAACACCCAACTCCAACGTTTTGACTGTTGCCAGTCACGAAGAATAGATTGGATTTCTATAAAAATAGTTGCGGGTGCCATAGCTCCACGAGAATTCTTTACTTTTTAGCACGTCCTTTCCCGTAAAAGAATGGCCACGGTTCTTTTTAACAGCACTGACATCTGCTGAAAAATTGGAAGAACGCGAGAACAGCTGGATAGATTGCCCAATGCTGGAAAAAGGGCAGCCGTTGCTACAGCCAGCTGTCGTCAAAAAAGGGTCTTTAGATCTGTGGCACGCGATGAACGTTTCGATCGTCCGCCCTCTTGCTAGTAGTTAAGTCGAGGGATGGCAACGGCTGCCCTTTTTTCAGCATTAGGAAAGGGTTGCGCCTCAAAGGGTTAACTGTGCCGAATTTCACGGTCATCTCTTAGCAGTGCGCTGCAAAAGGGACACAAAGGTTTTGCTTAGCGTATTTATATATATCTAGATACTTCATGTTGGATCCATTGGAGCATGGCCTAAATTTATGTGAGATCTCAGGGAAAATGCATAAAGTTTATAAAATCACTTAAAATAGGCTCTGCCGTGTCATAGCACGAAGTCTGCTCCCAAAACGAAAACGTTAGAATGCGAAAGGTTTCCGCACATTTTCAGAAAATTCGATCTATAATAAAAATTGCGCACGAAGTGGACGAAGATGTTTTTTTTCCTATCGCCGCTCCTAATTGCCTCCTCAAGGACACACACACACCACTCCCCATGTCATGGGAAACCCAATTCTCTTCTTATCTTTTCCGGAGATCTCTCTCTTCGGTAAAGTGTTGAGAACTCTTTTTTGTCGAACCTATCTGTCTTTTGTCCAACCTATCCCTGTCGGAATATCCTGCTGAGGAGAAAATGACTCCTCTGTCGTAAAACTGGTAGTGATTTGTGATCGTGCTCTGAATGGGAGAAAAGCTGTCGTATTTATTTATGGTTCGACCTAGGACCCTGTCATCGGTCGGTGATGTTTGAAGTACCTAGAAGGAGACAGCATCTCGCACGCGACCCTACTGGGTGACCTCCTGCCCCCCAAAAGCCTTCAATGGGATCCGTCACGGGTGATGTATACACCAGAGATATCGAACTTTAATTAAAAAACGAGGGTCCTTTTCTATTGAAAAGATGCCTCTGCTGGTATAGCACAGTAGAATGTTTATTCAGCAATGCTTTACAAACAGCTCTGAGACAGAGGGTCCTGCGCTTTCTCCCACGCACCTGATTCAGTGACCCTTGACCCTGGAGAGGAGAATTTCCAGTGTATTTTGGAGGCAATTTAGATGGGGGAAAATACAAAAGGGGTAGAATTCTAGGATGTCTCCTGCGAGGGGAGGGGGGGCAATTACAAACTCAAGAAGTGTCGTCAGCGGCGTGCCAAAGGGGGGGGGTGAGGGGGCAGTCCGCCCCGGGTACCAAGGAAAAGAGGGTGTGGTTTTCGTACATTTGTTTTAAAAAAATAATTGAGTAAAGCACCCTTTATTTTCGCTTTCTGCATTTCAGTTTTCTTATTCAAGCTTCTACTAAAACATGGATACCTTCACTGCTAGGAAAAGGTGTACTTACACAAATTGAAGGTAAATGTGCATTGGTACGATACTACGATAAGCATACAAACATCCATTCAAGATTTCTGAAGAGACGAAGGATTTTCGGAATTTTTTTTTTTGTGGGGAATACGTATAGGTATGTACTCTTTTTTACATACGGATATACGCTATTGGCCAATACCGGTAGAAATCATAAAGAGAGGTCCGTAGTACAGGGCCGGCCCGAGGGGCGTGAAGGGCCCCAGGCGAACCAGAAAGGCGGGTCCTCTTTTCTATCATGTCTTATGCAAGTTATTACTAGCACTGCTAGTACCTATTAGAGATGAGTTCGGGCTCATTTTTTGGAATGTAGGAAAAAACGCCACCTGGAAAAAACGCCACCGGATAAAACGCCACCTGGAAAACACGCCGCCGGATAAAACGCCACCTGGAAAACACGCCGCCGGATAAAACGCCACCTGAAAAGATATTTGTGTAATAATTTAATTAAATACTTGAAATAAATTTCTTTTGTTTTGCAGAAAATGGGGGGGTGGGGGTGGAATGGGGTATTCAGTTGAATTATGAGGTTTAATGTACTTTGTTTTCCAGAAGTGGGGGAAAGCACATGTCTAATTCAATAAGTCAATTTGGGCATAATTCGGTAGGCGCTAAGGAGGGGTGGGGGAAGACTTTCCTAGAAAGCTTTTGGTTTCAGTTAAAAAAAAAAAAAAGATTGCCAATTACTTAATAGTAAATGAAGCTTTCTGGGGGCTATGACCCCAAAACTGCATGCAGGTACTCTGATGACATGGAAGTGTTAAGATATCAAAGAAATAAAATCCCTAACTGGGATTTTAATTAACACATAGGTGTGTGTGTGTGCGGGGGAGGGGGGGGGTAAGGATTTATTTTTTTCATATTTTAATGGATTTTTTTTTTTTCATATAAAAGACAGGCAAGGGAAAGAGCTTTATAAGATATAAATTTATCTTATAAAGCTTAAAAAATGATTTTTAACCTTTTGCATTATAATATAAATACTCTTTAGTAATTTCATGACAGTTTGGTAAAGGGCTGAAGTGTGTAGGTCTAGGATTCTGGCCTACGGCGCGACTGTTTTCTCCAGTTGTAACCTGAATAAGCGTTAGAACCCCTCAAAAAGTTCTCCGCTCATGCGTTTTTTCCGCTCACCGATGAACTTGGAGGGTTTTCTTTCTCTAATTCCGTAGATAAACATACATTCGAAGAGCAAGAAGAAATATCCCAAGGATTCTTTCTCTTAATTCCATTTGGTAATTGAACAGGCCCCAGTCGATTTTGTTTATGAAGATCAGAATGCTTAGTTATCCTTTTTTTTTTTTTTTTTTTTTTTTTTACATAATCATTATCAAAAATATCACGACATAAAGCACACTGTACTTTATATCTTGTGCTTTTGGCACCACCGATGTTTTTTTTAGGAAACATAAAGCCAAAAGCGAAATTAAACTTTTATACACTTCACAATGATATGCTATGCTGCCGTAACAAGAAAAAAAAAATGCCCACTATTCTAAACTCTGTCTAACTCACTGGCACAATGCACAATAACAAGTGTTGGAAAAGTGATGTACTATGGGTTTGCGAAGAAAAAATAAAAATACACCGGATATTTCCACGAACCATTTCTTTCTCATCATTCTGTCACTGAGGACCCATAAAAGTACAAAAACCGTATTTCTGGAAAAAAGAACATCTCCCATTTGATTGTGTAAACAAAGCCATACTTGCCTTCCCTCGAAATTTTTTATCTACCCGACTGGGCTAATTAACGGTCACTGTCTCCCCCATCCCGACCACACACACCGATATTGTACTCTTCTACGGTGTCGGCGACAAAATGCACAATCGTTTAAGCAATTAAAAGAGCCTCCAATAGAAAGTGGTCCCACATGTAGTCTCATAAATTTGTCATTTAAAGAATAGACTGGCAGTTTTGTTACCTTAAGATTGATGTCTTGCTGTCTTGTATTTCAAGTATACACTATTGGAATTTGAAGTCTCCCCAGCCGTCGTCAACACATCACAATATTGGAAGATGCAGGAAGTGGCTGTTTCTCCACATGAAAAGGATCGCAGAGATAAGAGATGAATGAAAACGGAAAGTACTTTTAGCCATTATTCAGAAGTTCTGAGGAATATACCCCCCCCCCTCCCAGAAATGAAACATATCCGCTTCAATCTCCAATACTCATTCGCCTTTCATGTGTATTTAAAAATTACAAAATTAACTTTTTTTAAATCGCAAAATCTAAATTAAAACTCAGCTAAAATATAGATTTCTTCTTATGAAAATTCCCCGACGAATTAATCAAATAGCCCCGATGGGGGGTCACAAGTTCCCCGAGGGGGTCACGTGCCCCCCCGGACCCCCCATTGGAGCCATTCCTGACCTTTATGCGGACAAATCACCCAACCCTGGTTACAAGAGGGGAAAAAAAAAAAATCCACACTCAGCCAGAATGCAGTCAAATCTCGTTAAGTAAGTCACCTGTATAAGACATTGCTCCGCATACTACATCATCTTTCAAAATTCCTAACACTTTTAATACGTCTTTTCACATACTTTACTCAGGGATGAGATTCTTCAGCTTTTTGGCTGATTTCAGCTTTTTTAAAATTATTAGGAATTTATTTATTTTTTTTTTTTTTGTCTCTTTTCTCTGAAAATTCTGCTTTTTTTCTGTGGATTTCTCATAGTAGTTATTAATTACTGTGTAAAGATAGCATGTTTTGATACTTTACTTCTTAAAACTTCTTTCACATATAAATATCACGTGTGCAAATTTTTTGCTCTCGTATAATTTCAGTCTTTTTGCTTTTTTGCCAATCTCATCCCTGTTTACCCCGCTTATTGCGTCGCTATTTTTTCAACCATTCCACATACGACGGCACCTTTAGTTTCCCATATCTTTGGTAAGGTTATCTACCAAAACCACTTAATTTTTGTTGTGCAGGACTCAATATTTTTCCTTACGAAGATTGTTGCCTTATCCACAAATTTCAGGACTTCATCTAGGACTCTTTTTCGTTTCGACTTCCGTACGTTGACAAATTAAATATGACAGATCGTACAGTTAAATTATAAGTATGCCTCCTCCTCCTAAAGATAAAACTTACTTTTTTTTAAGTAGAGAAATGCCACTGGATCATAGAATTAAATTATTTTGAAAGTTGCCTTTAAATTATTTCTAAAAAAGCTTCACAAAACTATAGTGCGTTTTAAATAACTTTTCTCGGTTAATGCCACATACAGTTGAACTCGATTTTAGCGCCATTGAAGGGAACAGACCATTTAGGACGCTATAAGCGAGTAACGTTGTAAGTGAACTTCTGCACTTTAGGCAAGTGATTGGACGTACAGAATATCTTAATCATCATAAAAAGTTATCATTAGTATAACAGAGTTCAACTAAATTTGTGCATTTCCTCGCCCTCCCCTCGCTATAATATCATAGACGCGACGCGCTACTAATGTTGGGGGCCGGTTTCGTCGAATCGACCGGGCCGTTTCAGCGGTCCAGTCCGGCCCTGCCCTGCAGTTTTGTCCGGAAAGTTCGTCCCCTGCCATGGGCGTAACTTGGGCTTCGAAACTGGGGGGGCAAAAGTCATTTTAAATGAAAGTCCATGTATGCATGCCCGTACATATATATATATATATATATATATATATATATATATATATATATAGTGAAACCTCTCCGAGCGGCCACCCCTCTAAACGGCCAATTTTTCATGGCACGGATTTTTTGACTCATAGACTTGATGTTAAAATAACCTCTATCAGCGGCCGCCCGCCCCCCTTAAACGGCCACCTCATCGCCCATCTCATTTTTCAGGAAATTTTACTCACTCCATGCTGTAATTTTGAGCGGAAAAACTCAAGGTCAGGTTTATGTCGAATATAAGTCCCAGGAATACATGGAATTGAATCTGTTATATCTCTTTTGTATTCTCCCCACACCCTTAAGATGGGTAATCACTTGGACAATCAGGTATTGAAATTGTCCTACAAATGAATTTTTGTCCCCCTTTCAGGGGCTAATTCCGTGTCTGACGAGGAATTTCTCGATGTTTGTAATGGCGAGCAAGCTAAACTTTCAACACAAGCGACTTTAGGGAAAATCGATGAAATTATCGAAAATTCCGAAGCGGTTACAAACTAACCAGTTAAAGATCCGATTTTTAAAGTAAAAAACAAACTAGAAAAAATGGTTGTTTCAAAGAAAAGTAAAAACTTAAAACGGACACAAATTGTATCATTTTTTCAAAAAAATGTAAGAAAGCATTCAATAAAGTACTATTTTCTCCTTAGATAAGTTTTATATTTCATTTTAAATAAGGAATATGTGCCAGACTTGTTTATATTACGCATTATAGCAATTATCTTATAATAGTAAATAAAACTCTTGAGAGCGGCCACCCCCTCCGAGCGGCCAAATATTCTCGGTACGGTGGGGTGGCCGCTCAGAGAGGTTTCACTTATATATATATATATATATATATATATATATATATATATACATATATATATAAACCATAAATTCGGTCTTTGAGCTTCGTCAAGGGAGACCCCCCTGAACCCCCCTAATTTTTTAGTTTCATTATTGCTATATTAAAACGATATTAATGGACTATGTCATTTTATCCCTCACCCCTTTTTCTATTTCTTATATTCTTCCTTTACATTTATTTCGTCGACTGGAAGTAGGAGGGTTTCCTGGTCTTTCCTTGCAAATGCAAAAGTGGGTCGATGATGACTGAAGTAACTTATATAATTTTTAGTATCTATCTTAACACACCAAAAATTTTGCTTTTCGTTATTGGATATTGTTGAGAGAGCTTTAGGCGCGTAGGCATAGGCGTAGAGTTATATGGGCCCGTGGGGCTCGAGCCCCCCAATAAATTGTGAATAGGGGCTGAGCCCACCCAATAATTTACCACTCAATACAGAAAACTCATTTATACTAACATAAAACAAAGTATGTCACACATTTACAAACGTTTTAAAAAAAACCTTTACTTGTACTTTTAAAAATTTTCTTCTTTTGATTTCAATCATGATTTAGTATTCATTGTGACGCCACGTAACACACAATGTTACTATACGCTGCCCTCCTCTGGCTCCAAGCTCTGTTAATTAAAATCAGATTATGCAATGTAAAGTATGAAATGAAGAAAAGTTCAGATGTGTCTAAAATGCACTATCTCATCGAAAATGTTTGTTTCTTTTACTCCTTTGGATTTTTTGCTTTGCTTCTATTTTTAACTTGTAACATGGTAGGAAGACACTAACATGGATACTTACCTTACATAGGTGTAGAATTCTATGGACCCATAGAGCTCGAGCGACTCCAATAATTGACACTTATATATAGTAAGTCATAGCTGCCAACTACTACGGAATATAATTAACCACTAACCACTTTTTGTAAACAGTATATTTTTAACTATTTTTTTCAAAATAGTAACCAGCTCGCGCGCGCAGCACAAAAATTTTGTTATATTTTAACCGAAAAATCATGTAGAAAAAGTTGTTGATTATATTCCGTAGTAGTTGGCAGCTATGAGTAAGTTATATGTACGTGAATCAGCGGCGTAGCCAGAAATTTTTCATGGGGGGGGGGTTATGATCCCCCTTTTGGCTACGCCACTGACTTGAATATATGTGGTTGTGGGGCCCGGCCCCCCCCAATAATTTTGAAAACTTTACGCTTATGCGCGTAGGGTTGCTGTATTTCGCATGGTAACTCTATTGGCGAGTCATCCGAGTGGATAAGAATCCATGCTGTTAGGCTTATGTTTAAAATTATTCTTTTTTCCACTTTCACATTCGGTAGCCCAGTGCTCGATGCGTTTATACCTTTTACAAGTTATTCTTGATGTATCCTTAATTTTATAAGTCGGCTGGCCCGAGTATTTTCCATAATTTTTGTTTTCTAGGAGCAGCCACGAAAGCACCTGAGTCTTCCGCTTGTCTATCATCGTTACGCCTGGCATTTGATTCTGAGTATTTCTGGCTTCGGAAGCTCATCTCTTGATTCCATAGCACATCGGAAATTGTCGAAAGTAGAAGGGAGGCTATATAACAGCATTACAGTCAGCAAGTCGTCGTCTATTTAAATATCCATTTCTGAAAGTCTGTCCACTATGTCGAAGAATTTTCTCAAATGGTCGTGAATTCCATTAGACGAGTCGGGTATTTTATATTGAATTAAAGATTTCATCACGCAACTTTACGAGCAGGTCCTTTAGACTGATAGATTTCTCCCAGTTTTTTCAAGACATCTGATGAAGTGTCACAATTTTTTATTTGTTCGAGTTCAGATGGCGATTTACATAGAAATATCTGCTTTTGCTTTTTCGTCCATTTGGAGACCCACGTATCAAACTCTTCTTGCGATTTTTCGTCATTTTCCAAAACTTCAGGTTTAGGCTTTGAACCTGATGTATAAATCCAGGCATCATTCTTTATTAAAAGCGCTTTCATTTGGATTTTCCATGTTTCGTAATTATCTTTATTCAGCGTTTCAATTCGCCAAGTTCCAGTCGCTATTTTGAGGATGAATGATGCAGCCTTGAAACGAACGTTAAAAATCAGCAGATAAATAAATTAATCCATCTGGTGTCCATAACCTTTTAGAAATGTTAGCAGAGTTATGGCACAAACATAGTAAACGTGGGATTTTAACATAACATATTATTAGAACGGAAGAAACAGGCACATCACATAACAAGGTAACATCAAGAAGGGAAAAAGTATATTTGTTTGTGTTTGTGGGATTACGGCAGATTAGCTACGCGTGGGCTCTAGGCCTATGGGTGGGGTGCCCTCCGTGGAGGTCTTTCTAAGAGGTCTTAACCCGTATTTATGCTAAGTGAAAAATGTATAGAAGAAGTAAAAAGAATGCGTGCGCAAGCACAGTTACGGTTAAATAGATAAGTGTTTATTGAGGGATACAGAATTCAGGAGGATAAGACATATATAAAAAAATAAACAATTCATTACTCAACAATTTATTTTTACTTTTATGTCGCATTTTTGGGACGCATTTTTCGGACAATTTTCAATAAAGGGAGCGAGAGATAAAATGACATAGTCATTAATAAATCATAAAATATTTCTTCTATAACAATGGAAAAAATACTGAACTTAAACGGATGAAATTTGAGATCAGTTATGTTTAACTCTTGAAAACAAAAAGTAAATAGTGCAAAAATATAATTAATAAAATAGATAAAAGGGGTTACTTTTTTTTCCCCTTTTATAAAACCAACTCCACAGCCACTGGTACCACTGGGGATCGAATCAGCTTTTAGCGGTAGAGTCTGTGTGTACGTCCAAAACAAAGTTCATTGGAAGGATTGGAAATTGCAAATCTATGTGTTCACTACAAAAAAAAAAAAAAAAAAAAAAAAAAAACTCCACAGCCACTGGACATTAGCAGGACTTGACTGTCAAGAAACATTTGACGGTCAAAAACTGAAGTGGCCGACTTTGATTTTCAAAGGGTTTTTCCAATAAGTAAAAAGAGGCATCATTTTTAATTTAAACAAAACTACATTTTCCCCCTCAAAACGCAACTATAATGGATGTCTTCTCCTTAACGAATTCCTGACAAAAAAACCAAATGATCAATACATTGTAGTATTTTCTCCAGACTGATACTCAATCTTTATTTAAAATTTACCGATTTGACACAAAAATTACGAAAACTACTTACCTGTACTCATACACAACTAATTGTGTGTGATTAAGGCAAACCTGCGCGAGGGGTATCTGCCTAAGATGAGGGATGCCTTGGTAGGAGGACTTTCTAAAGGGTTCTAACGCGTATTCACGTTACATCTGGAGAAAACCTACCAAAACTCCAGACCGTTAGATCGACAACCGCGCGATGGGATCCGAACACGGGACCTTCACACTTCGGCCGTCTACCATTTTCAGTGATATAACCACTGTGCCATGGTGAGGCGTACTCATACACAAAACAAGTTAATATTTCACTGCAAGATACAGATATTCGGCTAGTAAAATTCGTTTAACTTAACCAAACTTGACACACAGACATCATTTACCCATTTAGCTTAGCTCTTTGTAATCCATTCTTTGCAGCTCATTCAATAATCCCTCCAACCCTCTTGGACATCTCCCGAGTTCTTTGTCGGTATTTTCCCCCCAACCAGGTAGCGAAAGATTAACAACAGACTTGAAATATAAAACATCATGTTACATACAAAAATTTTTAAAGCTCCCTTCTCTCACAAAGTCGATATGCTTGCGGGGGAAAACTGAGTCTATTTAAGTGAACACAGATGTGGCTGATTTTTGAGTTAACGGGAGATAAAAGGGCCGCGTTCGGCATTTAAATCACTCCAATTTTTCACAGAATCTTAATGGTCATTTAGTGATGACATGTTCTTAAGTTTAGTTTGTAGGTCAAAAAAAAAAAAAAAAACGATCATTTTATGCCTTGTTAAAAGCCTCTTCTCTTGCGAGGTTTGAAATACATTACAATGAAACTGCACATTTTCTATTTTCTATAACCTCTCTTCCCGTGGCACTTTATTTAATGTTAGCAACCTGTTAAATTTACAGCATTCTGAGATCAATGTTCGTGTTTTTCCTCGACTCGGACAGAAAATTTTAAATTTTTAAGAGTCCAGTACGTTATTTTTATTTATTTATTTATTATTTTATCTTTTATTTTTATTTATTTATTTATTTGGGGGGGTGGTATTGTAAATATGCTTAGAAAAGTAATGTGGAAAAAGATATTTAATAATTTGAGGAGCTGGAACGACTTTTAGCGTGATTTCATTCACCAAAAGCTCGGCATATGCGGGAGACAGGGGTCGATACAAACAAAAATTGGGTCCGTTTTGTGGCTCTTTCACAAAATTACAATCGATTTAAATGGAACCCCGTCACAAAAATACAGTCGATTAAAAATGTCCTTCATTGGCATTTTACCCTACATTTTAATGTGTTTCATCAATTAACAAAAAGAAAATATGCAGTTTTTACAAAAATTAGACCCTGGAAAATATTCCTGGACCGACCCCTGATAAATCATGTAAGGTTTTGAGTTGAAGACGTTTTCACGAAAAAAAAAAAAAAAAAGGAGGGGGTATATAAATTAGGTGAATGCACATATACTATGTACTAAAGAAACTAATATTCTGAGATATTATCTTAGCTAGACTTTTAAATGAATTTTTTTGAAATGCTAGAAAATAGAATTATATGCACACATGGGCGCCCATAAGGGGGGCAAGGTAGGGAACTGGCCCCCCTAAAGTTCTAGGTTAATATCTCATGATGTTAACAATGGCGAAAACAGAACTAAAAAAGTTTGAAAATTTGCCCCCCCTCTAGAAAACTTTTTTGAAGTTTGCCCCCCCCCTAGGAAAATTACTATGGGTGCCCATGTATGCACATCAGCAGATCGTTATAAACAATAGCTGTGAAGGTTCCCCTTCTGTGTCGAACATTGCTTCTCAGTATTGCTGGGAGCAACGCTGTTAGCAGGAATGCGAGGGGGCACACGACCCAACCCCCTGTAACACAAAATGTTACTATAAGCTGCCCTCGCCAGGCTCTGGTTAATTAAAATCAGTTTATGCAATGTAAAGTATGTATTGAAGAAAAGTTCAGATGTGTCTAAAATGCACTATCTCATCGAATATGCTTTTTTTTTTTCCTCCTTTGGATTTTTTACTTTGCTTCTATTTTTAACTTATAACATGGTAGGAAGATACTAACATGGATACTTACCTTACATTGGTTTAGAATTCTATGGACCCATAGAGATCGAGCGTCTCCAATAATTTACACTTATATATAGTAAGTCATAGCTGCCAACTACTACGGAATATAACTAACCACTTTTTGTAAACAGTATATTTTTTAATTATTTTTTAAAAAAAAATAGTAACCAACTCGTGCATGCATCACAAAAATTTTGTTATATTTTAAGCCGAAAAATCATGCAGAAAAAGTGGTTAATTATATTCCGTAGTAGTTGGCAACTATGAGTAAGTTATATGTACGTGAATCAATGGCGTAGCCATAAATGTTTCATGGGGGGGGGGTTATGACTTCTGCAACTCACATATATGTATACGGGTGTATGATAAGGGAGTGAAAATATACATTTTGTATGGCAAAAAATTCCTTATGGGGGGTTATGACCCCCTAACCCCCTCCCCTCATTGGCTACGCCACTGACGTGAATATAAGTGGTTGAGGGGCCCGCCCCCCCAATAATTTTGAAAATTTTAAGCTTATGGGAGGGGGCCCGGGTTATTGTGCAACCGATAAATAATAGAATGTGTGAACTTTCGGGGTATGGGGTTATTAATTAATTATGATTGATAATGAATGCATTAATAAAATATTGATCTATTCATTAATATGCGTTATGTCATTCATACTAATTAATCCCTTGTTCATTCGGGAACCCTCACTCAAAAAATTTTGAGAACTACATTTAAAATGAAGTGTTTTGAAGCCTTCTGGGCTGTAAAATAAGCAATTGCAGCTGCAAAAAATTTTGTATGTGTCAAACTTCATTCAAGTGCTACAGTATAGCACTTTTAAAAAAATTTTCTTTCTTTTTTCTGTTTGGGGCCCGCGCTCAGAAGGGAGGGCCCGCCGTAGACACTCGGACACCCTGGGCAGTGTAAAGCTATTGGAGGAAATATCATCTGCTGCTGAAACTATTGAATGTTTTCTGGAAAGCATGCCGCATGCCTAATCCACTCCCCAAGTTTCTTTAGTATGGGCTGCATGTGTGCCCAGTACACGTGCACCCATTAATCAGCGCCTGCTGCATTCAGCAAGCGCATTTCGCATCTGCGTCAGTCCCGCACAAAAGTAAGTCTTCCTTCCCATCCGCATTTTAGTGTACTTGTAAAGTAAACTATCGGCCGGGGAAAAAAAAAAAAAAAAAAGAAGTTTTAAATATCTCTAAATCGAAGCTAAGTGCCAAACTTTAGCAAATCAAAATCCAAATAACATTTTTTAATTGTTTCAGTTTCATAAATCCTAACAGTTTACGATATTGAACAACGATTAAGTCTCTGACGTAACTAGATTATTCTGGAAATTAGCAGCTGCCATGCCAGAGGTATTTCTTTCATGTGGTACTAGTGATCACATGGTGATCATCTTGATCAGAGCCAATGCCGCAGAGGAGATGAAGTCACAGATCCTTCTAGGGACTAATGTAGCAGATAAGCACATGTTGGTTGGAGAGTGCCCGGGAAAAATTAATCCCACAACTCTCATTCAATAATAGATGGAGAAAAATGATGGGACTGGGGAGAGATGTGTGGGGTTGTGATTCCGTAAAAATTAAAAATTAAGATAAAAATGCACTGTGAAAAATTAAAAGGAATGTTTAAAAGAGAGCAGTGCAATTTGAGGGTAAAATAATGCCTGGGATGCTTGAGTTTAGTGTGGAGAGTGTGAAGAAAAACATTAAGTTAAAGCCCCGGAGGGGGAGGGGGAAGAGAGAGAAATTTCCGATGCGTGAGAAGTGGGGAGGGAAGCAGAGCTTCGGTTGGTGAATGGCAAGAACCCACCTGATCCCCGGGGGGATTAGGATGGGAGAGACTAATGTAGGTTAACGTGATGGCTATAGAAATGCGCCAATTTCCTTGGCGAGATTTACGGTGTGAGTTTCTGGCGGCCACATATGACCGTTAGCGTTTTGTTTACATCAAAAGTCTGAGATACGCATATAACTTTTTGTGCTGTTTTGTTTACTGTGTCGATCCAGCGTATTCAATCAGCCTTACCTTTTATTTATTTTTTTTTTTTTTGTTTGTGTGTGTGCCGATCCGTCCAATAATCTACACCCGTTGCGAAAATAGCAATATCTGTATCACATAACATAAGTTGTTTCGTTTAAATTTACTTATTGTGTATTCCTAAGTGTAATTTACTTATTCATACTTTTAGAAATATTTTTAAATACTATTTATTTATATTAAAATTTATTAAAAGTATTTTTATCTTGCAGTTTTGCACTCTCCTAATTAAACTTCTACCGTCTACTAATGAAATTTCTGTATTTTACCCATTAATATTCTTTTTAAGCAAATTTCTTCTTTAATCTGCATACATTTGTATTTGTACAAAAGATTAGCATTTTTACAAACTAACTACTAAAATCAGCTATTTGTGCTGGCGAAGATGCATGGCCAAACTAGCAAAGACAATTTCGCCAAATCTGGTACGCCGCTTGGAGAGCTGAAAGGATTGACATCATTCCCTCTGCGGCTTCGTATTGGATGATCAACTGATCCGTATGTCTCTCCAACGTGTAGTCACGTGGTTTAGCACAATATCCCTGCTGGAACTTGGCTGAATGGTCCAAAAAGTTAAACATCTCTTTGAGGGACAACCAATGCGATTTGTTGCAATACCATATATGGTAGTATGCTCACTTGCGTTGTCCTCTTTCATTGGTCGATGATTATGTATTTGTGTCTTGTCTGGAGAAATGAAAAGCAGAAAATCTGAATGATTCAGTTTTAGTTTTGTAGAGTGGGAAGTCCAGGTGTCCGCCATATTTATGATTTGGATGGGATACGCAATACGAAATCAACGCTTGAATTGAAGGTAAGTAAATGAATTTAAACTACTTTACTTTGTATTCAAATTACTGTTTATTGTATTGTGTGGCATATGCAGTTAGTCAGATAACATGGAAGTGCAGATCCCTTTGTCTTGCAGGAATTGCGTAGCTTATTTAGTTTCATGTTTCGATATCCGTGGCCCTTCGTAGTGTCGTTTTCGATGAAGAATCATTTTTCTCTTCCAATTTTAACATATTTATTTAACTTTGCCGCAGTGGCTTACGCTTCACTACCGTTCAGTCTCGGGCCGAAATCATGAGATGGGTCCCCTCTAGAGATGAGACTGGCTCAGACCGGGCTCGGGCCCTGTAATTCATGATTGCGCTCGGGCTCGTGAAAACTGTCTCCTTTATTGAGCATACTCCTTGAAACAGATTTTAAAACGCGATTCATCGGTAAAATAAACGTACTGATATGATGCTAGGACTTGCAACAAATTAATGGATGGGTAAAAAGCTAGATTTTTCACATAATTTACTAAATGGTATGGTGTGTTGTGCTATTTCATTTGCGTGTGTGTGTTAAAATGCTGTCCATTCAAAATTTTGGCCTCATTATTTACTGGTCTTTCTTAGTCAATTGCTCGCATTGTATATTTTCGCATCGTATCATAAAATATTTTTTTAAAGTAATTTTGTTTCTATCAACTAAATTCTTTTGTGCAAATTTCTTAAATTTATTATGCGAAATCTCTTTTCTGGACGTATTTTAAATATAACATTTTTTAATGTCACTATACGAGATTTGTAACTTGTATTTTTCTGTACCTAATATGTCTAAGTGCAGTGGCGCACCCAGGATTTTAGTTTAGGGGGGGCTGGGCTACGAATACTGCTGAACTCTGTTATAGTGACCTCAATTATAGCTATAACTCTCTTCAAAATATTCTGTGCCAGTCGACTTGCCCGTAGAATACAACCACGCGTGCAAGATAACTCATTTTAGAATCAAATAATTATATGATCTTTTCAGTGATGTTGTAACCAAGTTTAATAGTGTTTCATGCTCTAAGTTTTTATTTAAAAACTAACATCTTTTTGTTTTTGGTAAAAAGTATTTTAGAAATAATTTGAAGACAATTTTTAAAAAGAGAACATTTAACTCATTAGTGACAATTTTCAATACTTTTCACTTCTAATTTCCCGGCCTTTAGGGGGGCTTCAGCCCCCCCTAGCCCCCTCCGTGGGTGCGCCTATGTCTAAGTGCATACGAATGTTTAACACTGGTGTGAGTACTCAACGGAATTTTTATTTAAAATTGAAACATTGTTATTATTGGATAAACATGGATATAAAGAATTAGTGCATTAAGAGTTTGCAACTATAGTTGTCTTTCATTTGCACAAACGGCAAAATTTATCATATTCTATTCAATGAAGTAATTGGATTTTATTTATCTGGATTTTATTTATCTAGCTGAAATTTCGGGCTCGGGCTCCGACATAAATAATATTGCTCGGGCTTAAAAAATGTAATGTAGATGCGTTCACTTCGTGATACATTTTTCTTAAATTTGTGCAGGGCCTAGCTGTAACATTTTTGTGCCCAGGGCCCTTTTCAAATTTTCTGTCCCCGTGTACTGCACTTCAATTTTTGCTTTTCTCTATGTATAGCTTTAAACTTAATTTTTCGGCCTATTTCTGCATGTGTGCCGTGGGCACTGACCCCAAGCAGAGCCTTAGTTAGGCTTCTTAGCGTCCGGGGACAGCTGAAATTTTTCGCCCTCTCCTCTTCGCCAAAATGCAATGGAGAAGGTTTTATATATAATTGGGGGACGGATGTGCCTCCTTGCCCCCTCGCTAGCTACGCCACTGGTTCCGGGTTGCCATGCGATTATAAGGACTTGAATTTGCGCATGTATTTAGGTAGGTAATTAAAATGTATTGAATACTGAACTGATAATTTATGAATTTTTATGTAATCCTGTAGCTGTTTAAAATGAATTATTTAAAGGAGTAATATTACTATCGCTTACAAATACAATCATGTGTGACGAACGACTGACTTCTTTTAGTGTATAATTTTTTTACTCTGTCCTTTTCACTAAACATTGTTACGTAAAGAAAAAAAAAACTAATAATAAAAGGGACGGGTAAACGTTTGTTATTTTAATTTACCAATTTTTAATATTTGAATGTCTGGATTATTTTTTTGTCTAAATGACTAGATGATACTATCCTCGGTTAAAAGTACACATTCTTTGAATTTTAATTTTTTTTTTTCCCATGGTGACTTTAGGATTATCTTGTTGTTTATAGCTAATGAATATAAAATTATTTTTGAATTACAGTTATTATTCATAAGTATAATTGTTAAAAGCAGAGTCTGATCATAGGTGGTCGGGGCCCCTATACTATCACAAGCATTTTAACTTATTTTTGTTGGCTGTTTGCATTTACTCGACAAAAAATAAAACATTTTTAAAGAATCCTAAAATTGAATTAAAAATTACCTATTTATTTATACTTATTTAGAACAAGACTATGTATTTAAAAGTGACTTTAATATTTTTTGTCAGTTTGTATTATGAGCGCATGAGTGCACTCATTAAGGGAATGGCAATTACCAGGCACGGGAGCCAAGTTTCTCACGCCAAAAAATTTTCTGAATACACCAAAAAGTTCAAAATTTTCTTTCCTTCATCATGAAATAAAAAATGTTAACTAATGGATATTTTGTGATAAGCCAATATAGGGTCATACCATAAGTTTTCAAAAACTCCTAACTTCTTGTTTATTCATCCATGAGTCTTGGAGAGCATTCAATTATAAGAACAGAAAATAAATCTCTTAAGTCCATTTATTGTTAAAAATGATGCGATAGATATTACAAAGGAAATTAAGTTGCAAAAATATTATTGCAGTGTATATGAATATGTAATAAATCATGATAACAATCAATAGGGAGATTGGGGGGGGCTTATTTTTCCGGGGCCCCGGGCTATTGCCCTGCATGCCCGTGTGATAATCAGGCTCTGGTTAAAAGCACTTTTTTGATAATTTAACAAGGCATCCTTCACACGCACATAAGAGTAATTTTACTTTGCTCGTTTATAATTTATTTTTTAAAGAAAAGGAATATTTTTTGGAATCCAAAGGCTAGGCAACAAATTGTCAGTGTTTCCTGAAACTGTAGGCAGTAATAATGTTTTAAATTTAGTTATCCTTCCCTTCTTCGCAGGCACGTATCCAAAAAAAATTTTTTTTTTGAGGGGGGGGGGGGTTCCAAACAGTAAAAACTCAAATTTCACACAAAAATACTAAAGCATTATTTTAGTAACAAAAATCCAAATTTTGAGGGGGTCCGGACCTCCCCCCCTAAATACATCCCTGCTTCTCCACTAAAAAATAAATTTTGGCAATGCATTTTAATTCGTCACTTTTGAATACATGCAATGAAAATGTTTCAAGGACGTATCCGGGGGGGATAAAATTAAACAATTCGGTGGGTGGGCTGCCCCACCATGGCCCATCCCCTAGCTACGTCCCTGTAATGTTTCAAACGAATTTGTTTATTGTTCTCATTATTTTTTGTGTCATTAGTATTGTTAGTGTTTTTTAACCACCTAAAAATTCTGCCGCCCATAACATTTAGCTAATAGATTGCCGTTTTAGCAATTTCTCTCTTATTGCTTGGTGCCCACTAAATTTGGAGGGGCTCGTGCGCCGCGTGTTGCCCCCCATTAAAAAGTATTTTTGCCCGAAGTGGAGAAAGGGGGGGAGAGAAAACAGTAAAAAGTAAATTAACTAACTTTGTGATAAATTTCCCCCTTGCCTTACAATACTAGTTCAATGCTAGTTAAATAAAAATAGTTGAGCTAATTTAATTATTTTTTGCTAATCTAAATATCAAGCAATTTTTTTTCTATCTTTATGCTTCCATTTGTTTTATCAGTAGATATTTCAAAATAATTGTATTCAGTTAATGAAAGTACTTTGGATGGTATGTACAGTACTTGACAGTCATTGTCATTATTTTAAATAAGTTTAACTAATTAAGTGATATATATACATTAATTTCCTTTTGATGAGAAAAAGTACATAAACCTAAAAATCTAAAACCTCTAAACTGAATGAATCATTTCATGTTTGATATTTAATGATTTCGAGATTCATTAATAGTAGAGGATTAGAAGATAAGAATTTATTAAAATATTATAATAGTTAGTTTCAAAGCATCCGCTTTTATTTCAGTAATGCATGAATTAGAGAATTTAGGGAATGTTGCATTATTTGACTTGGTATTTTAAGGTAAAAATATTTCAACAAATACCATAATAGAACATAAAAAAGCTTGTGTTGAAGACAAAACACTTATCTAATTCTTTGTAGCTCTAATTTTATGATTATTTTCGTAGTAAGGTTATTTTTGTTTATCAAAGCGCATCATAAATTTATATTGGTTTGAAATTTCAAAGGTTTTTTTTTTTTTACAATTTTAGGATTAGGTGCTACCTACAAGATGCTACAGTTTCTGGCCTTATATTCATTGTGATTGTATACCAATTCATCTCAAGGTAAGTGTCAGTTTAATTTTTTAATTTCTTTCAAAAAGTGTTTTGTTGTTGTATTTTGAAAAGATTATTTTCCAGTTGATCTCGGTACATTAGTGTTGAGTGCCTTGACAGACTATTTTCCCATCCCTGCATCTGCTACTCTTTCTTCATGAAAACTTAGACGCTTTTGTGACTAGAGGAAAAATGCCTTTCTGTAGATCCTCTACTGCCTTTTCATTTGGTTGAATATTGATCAGGTGATTGAAGTGTGTTAAAGTTAAGCCAGGCTCAGCAAAGCTGGGCTCGAACCGTGCCTTAAGGTCTTAAGGCCTCTGGTTCATGCATTGAATTAGTCGTTAACACGGTCAAAAGTCACTGATCAATAGACTTGAGGAAGCAGTGCATTATCAAAGGGCTAATTACTTTTATCTTGATTTTCCGTAGTCTTGAATTGTGAAACGGTACGTGAGTTGAGTCATGCAAACCCTAAAACTGAAGGCATTCATTATGCTGTAGTGAAGCTAGTACCTTGCAAGACAGGTGCAGACTTTTCAAACTGGGTTCTTGAAAAAATGTATCCTCTTTAAATAAAAGTTCGCAATTTGTTTTTTAGGAAGGAGAGGAGGAGGGGGTGGTGGTGTGTAGAACAGGGTTACACTGACTTTTCAATTCTTAAAGTGAAATGAGTTAAGGATTTTTTGCTGATATTCTGGGTCTTTTTTCAATATTTTCTAATGTTATTGAGAAGACTTGAAAGCAGATGTTCTCAAGTGACATTAAAGTACGCTACTGGCCAATTTTAAAAATAGATTAATTATAAAAAAGAATGTGGCCTTAAGTTTTCATAATTATTCTCGACTGACAGATAATGCAAAATTAGACAAAGCATCACCTCTCAATAACAGACCATAAATAAAAGATGTCTCATAGTTATCAGATTTCACCTTCCCCCCCCCCCCCAGGGCCGATCCCATGGGGGGGGTGAGACCCCCCCCCCCACACACTTAAAATGCAGTCGGCAAAATTGCCATTTCAAACTTCCAAAACTCCTCATTCTAGTATTCAAAAGAGTTTTTAATCGGCACTTTTCCTAACTTTTGTCCCTTTAACGTCCTACTTCCAATGCATACAAAACCGAGTGAGAAATTCCTTTTTTTTTCGCGTCAGTCAAAAGAAAGAAGTGGAATGAATAAAGAGCAATCGGCACTGGGTGGCAGATACACAAAAGGGGCAGTCGGAGAATCAGCTCCCTGCAATGGACACCACATACATTCCATGATACCTGTCTCGGCATTTTTCCCTATGCAAATAGTCATCTCACATGTCCATAGTAATCTAATTAAAGAGTCTTCTGTGGAAATGTCTATGGGAGAAATGCTGAGTATGAGAACGAGAATGTTCTGTTCAAGTATCATATATTGCCCTGAGACAAATTATGAAATACCACTCTGTATGAAGTAAAAATAGCGCAAGGAGGCCGCAACTGGCCTGAGGCTGTCGCCATCCTTTGGTCCAGCGTTTTTCTTTGAAATAGATGTATTTTCTTTGCTTCTTTGAAATGCACAGGGAAAAAGAGTCACTTGTACAGAGAATATAGTGGGTCCCCTATTCCGGTTACCTCTAGACAGCAACTGAGCTAGACAGCAACCTAGCCAAAGTCAAACATATACTTGGAAGAGCCTTTGCATACCTTGGAATCTAAATCTTAGCATGCCTTGATTAGAAGAAAACCATCTTTAGCTTTTAAGATTTAATTCGTACATCAATTTGGTATAAATAAATAAAAAAATCTCTAGCTTTTAACAAAATGAAGTAAGGTTTGCTGCAGTGTGCATTTAAGACAAGATTGAAACCAGTTGTAAACAAAAACACGAAACTAGTTGTAAAGAAAAGAAAATGACAAAAAGTGTAGTGCACAAAATGTGATATGTAGTTGTTTTGATAATGACTAAAAGAAGACGCAAAATAACTGTCATAATGGAAAGAGAATTTCCATACAAACTGTTGGAGCTCCGTCAAATCCATTCTCCAAGAAAAGATCATCACTGATTAGATTATATTTGCACTACTTTTTATTGTGATTTACTTTCATATCATTCATATAGAAACAACCCCAGTTTTATAATTTAATTTGATTTTAGAAAAATGGGTAAGTTATAAGCTATAAAATGCAAGAGTATAGATCAAAGGCCTGTTAAAATAGGAAAACATGGCGGAGCAAATAGTGGGCGAGTCGTGACCTTAGGAGTTTCAAAATTATTATGCTTAATTTTCAATTTTCTTTTAAATTACAGAAATTTAACTTTTCAAGCTAGAATTACTTTCCTTATTCCAGTTTCTTTACCCTTTAATCCTCACATTCTTGTTCAGCCTTTATTTTTTAACGCTTTCCAAAGAACTTGGAATGTTTATGCTTTCAGTTTGTCTGTCTGCCCGTGCTCTAACTGCCGCAAATATGCATTGAACGATTTTTCATATGATAGTGAAAAGTACCATAGCATGTACCCTATTGAAAAGGATGCAGGTACCCTTTATAGTTCTTTTACAGAAGCACACAAAATAATTCCAATGCATTGCAGCCTATGGGCAGAGAATGTTTAGAGTACATTTAAAACTCTAAATGCAATGTTTAGAGTACATTTTAAAGACGTTATTCGCTTTCACTCTTGGGGGGGGGGGGATCGGAGACCGAATGACCACCAGAAATTCTCCCCACTAAGTGAAAGAAGCTGTAGCCAAGTAAGCAGTAGCACTTACTAACCTTTCAATGAGCGACCCCTCTCTAGGAATGAAATCACCTAAGGTTGACTGCCAAGTTAAGGTAGCCAAACTATACTTGTTCAAGCGAACAAACCAGAAATTTTAATTTCTTCTAAGAGTTTTTAAACAGCCTAGTAAACGGGTGTCACCCCAGAAATTAGAAAGTGAGGGGACTAATAGGCAGGAATGTAGTAGAGGGACGACGTACCCCCGCATCATCCTTCAGGTACATCACTGATGGAGCCCCTATGGTGGGCTAAAATCCTCAGTAGAAATATGCAAAAATATCTATCTTTAAAAGTCGCAGACTTTTTTTGTGGGGGGTGGGGAGGAAAGGTCCTAAAACTGTCAAGTCTAATATCTCTCTTCAGCAAATTAAGTTTTCCCAGGTATACTGCAGATGGAAATGATTCAGTTTATTATTTTAAAACTTTGCAACTCGTTTTAAATTTTGCTAAAACTACTAGTTTTTAATGAAAAAAAAAGAAATATTACTAGTTTTCCCAACTCATTAAAAAAAAAATTCTGGTCTACAGAAATGTGAATTATAGTTTTTTCTTTGACAAAGTTACTAGCAAGATTCCCAATTTTGTCTAGTTTAACAGAACCTGCCCTTCCTTAGCAAGTGCGCTACCCAAGGAGTGGAATAGATTTTGCTAAATACTTTTCATCATAGTCCAATATTCAGTACCGTCATAAGACCAACTGTTGTGTGCAAAAATGATTTTTGGTGCCTCTTCCAATGAAAATGGGTGCAGATATATTGATAAGCATATTGTACTGAATTTGTGTGAAAGGAGAAAACTCCCAACGGCATTTCATTTGCTGAAACAAAAATTATCATTCTTTTCAAATGGCTAATTTGCATTAAATTATAAAAGAATATAATTTTTTAATGTTATATTTTTTAGTTTTTTAAATTTCGGTGCACCTCTCTAAATCTCATGTATGTGACCGCACCCGTCACACATGCCGTAAGTCGGCTCTGCCAGTATATCCTGCAGGCACTTAGCTAAGGAGGTGCAGGCAGGGCAAGTGCCCCGGGCACTGAACGAGAAGAGAGCACCAAAAAGGAATTCGCAAATCAAACCTCTGAACGCGATGGTTTTTTAAGTTTACCTTTGGTTTTGGCACATATTGTTTGTGATATCACACGCCCTGTTGCAAAATTCAATGTTTATATTACATTAAATATTAAAGAACTTGATTCGCAAAATTGCAGCGCCTTCACATTCGTCAATAGTTCATGTGGAGAAGGGGTGGGTGGGAAATCTGCCCTCCATCTTTGAATCCTCCAATGAACGGAACTTTTTTGGTCTGTGCTTCGGATAGCAAAATCAATGGCTTTTGGCAATTACATTTTTTTGTACTTTTTGTTTTATTCATTCGTGTCTTTGTACAATGTAAAAGAAAACTTCAGGTAGTGAATATCGTAAACAAGCGAAAGTAAAAGCTCAGCGATCTTCATCACTAATGTCTATCACGGCTGATAAGTAAAACACAGTGACTGAACACGTTTTGACTCTGGTGACAAATACTTGATAGCCTGTACAAACAGCTTCATAAAATTAATTAGATTAGAAAAAGTAGTAGTCAAATGTTGAAAATGCACTTTTTTAATTTTAAAGTAACATTAAGTGTAATGTGGCTCTGCTTCATATCAGGTTTTAAGCTGTAGTCCCTATTTTATTTTTTTTCCTGCAAAATTGAACAGAAGTTCTTGGAATGTAAAGAAAAAGCCATTTTATCTAAAATATACAAAAATTTTACTGCTGTAAACCTCTTAAAAACTGATATTTAAAACTGAGTTAGCTGTTGTCATGTTAAAATTCTTATTACAAAAATCTACAAGTCAAGGGGAAGGGTAAATCAAAGTTTCTGAGAAGTTGGCTAGTTTAAAGTCTGCTATAAACATATATATTTTAAAAATAATTTAACTTGTATTTGTGCTTGAGGGGGGGGGTAACATGTAAAAATGTTTAAAAATACTCAACTATAATTAATTTATACCATATTCATATGTGAATATGGATTCATAAAGTATGATGAATGAAATAGTTCACAATTGTAAATGTTTGTATGAGTTTTCATAGCAGTTCAGCAATCATCAATACTTGCAACTGCCAATAACAGGTTGATAATTTTGTAATAATACTTAATACTTGAGCTTCTAAAATACATTTTAATTAAAGTTGAATTTGTGTTTGTTGTTTATATAAATTTTAATCAATAAACTAATGCGAACCCAATTCAAACCTTTTACTGTAGGTATTAGAAATGAGAGAGGCTTAGTCTGAGCCCAGGCCCAAATTGAGCTTGGGCTTTTTCGTTCACGATTGTATTCAGGCTAGTGCTTGTGAAAAATTTCTCTTTTGTTGAACAGACTCCTTGTAAACAGATTTTAAAATAGGATTCATGGGAGAAATAAAAAAAATTATTGTCCCTTGATAAACTTGAATACAAAGAATAGTAAAGTGCATTAAGAGTTTGCTTGCTATTATAATTGTCTTTCATTTGGCACAAACGGCAAAATTTAGGATATTCTGTCAATAAAGTCATTGACTTTTATTGATCTATTAGGCGAAATTTTGGAATTGGGCTGGAAGTCATCGGGCTTGGGCATTAAAAAATGAGCCCGAACCATAAAATTATATGGTTCGGGCAGCTCTAGTAAGCATCCATTTGGGCATTGTATTTACGGCATGGATTTTTTTCCCGCAGCAGAATGCCTGTTAACTTAAAAAGGAAATGAAAACTGACAAATTTTTTAAATTCTTTGAGGTTGTTTGTCTGTTATAATTAATTTTATCTTACTCTATCCAATAGAATAAAAATGTTTTAACATCTTAAATATTAAATAGCATGACTTTAAGAACTATAACAAATGAGTGAAAAATATAGGAAGAACCTTTTCCTTTGAATATCCAAAGGAATTTGATGTAAACTGGATACTATGTTTCACTCAAGATGGATGCTATACTAATGCTCATGGGCAGGAAAATAACATTCTAAACCCTTTTCTGTTTCTTAGAACTACTCATACCATATATCAATGAGAAAGTGAAGTAATTGACATTAAGTACTGTCAACAGCAAGTGAATAGAATATTTTGTAGGGGCATTCAAAGTTTGTGGTACTTTAAAGTACTGTTGGGAATAAAGGGTTAAGAAGTTATCGGTTTACACTTCCTATGAAAGAACATAAATCCCTTAAAGTACCTGTTCACAAACTGATTCTGTGCTTCTCTATTCCTCCCCCCCCCCCTTCCTCAATGCTTGGCACTTGCGTCAATGGGAATTTACGACTAGAAAGGCCGGAAGTGTTTGTCATTTATGGGGGGGGGGGGCTTCCATAGGTGAGCTAATGTTGTCCCTAATGAAGGAACAGATAAAAACTACATCCAAGCAGGGGTCGATACAGATAATTGGGTCCGTTTTGCGACCCCTTCACAAAATTACAATCGATTAAAACGGTCCCTTCATTGGCATTATACCTTACTTTTTAATCTTGTTTTATCAATTATTTTAACAAAAAAGTGACTTTTATTAAAAATTGGTATGAAAATTCACAAAGTACTGTAAACTGTCATACAGTTAACTATCGTTTTGGCAACACTGTCCGTATCAGTACTGTACTTGCCGCTGTCTTGGTATGTAGTATCCAATGTGTCTTGTAACTAATAAGTTATCATTTAAATAAAACCAGTATAATTATGCTAGAGCAATAGCAAATATGACAGTTTCCACAAAAATGGGACCATGGAAAAACTTCCTGAATCTACCCCTGGTCCAAGCTAGGAGGTAAAACTGAGCCTGCATTGTATATTATATACTTATTATATTGTACTAAAGCATTGTTTATTGCACTAATTATCCAACAATCTGGGATGGCTCTTTTACCCATTAGATTTTTTCCCCTTAAAAATCTTGCACATTATGTATTGCTGTTTGTTTATTAAAAATTATTTCCAACCATAATCCCATCACATCTCACCAACTGTAAATTCAATCAGACCAGAAAGGGTTGACGGAAAGAATCAATTAAGGTTGTCCCTTTTGAGAAATGATCATTGCCCTAGGCCTTTAAAAAACTAACAATGTTAAACATTCGAAAAATTAGTCATGCTTTTTCACCCAATGCACTATGGACTAGTACTAATAGTAAAGCTGTATGTGTTATGCAACTTAGAGAAAAAGATTCATAAGCAAGAAAAATTGTTTTCGAGGATGAGGTAAATTAGTACCTACTTAGTTAAATATTGCAAAATTACACATTTTAAAAAAAATTTCCTGAATTCCTATAATTCATTGTTTGTAACAGTTCACAGTACAACTTGTAAAGAGACATTCTAAATTTTTTTAAAGGTTGGTGCAGTCAAATTCTTTTAACAGCTCTTCAAAAATTGCACAATTTTCCAAAAGAAGCCTAGAATAAGCAGTGGCTAAACCGACTTCCTGAAAATAGGGTGTGGGGCTATAGGCAAGGTGTGATCTTAAAGCTTATTAGAAATATAATGGACTTGATTTTAAATGAGTATTTTCATACATATTTCATGAGATTCAAGCCTGTTGCCATTTAACATGATTTTTATTATGAAAATAAAATGAGAGGTTTTTATTTCTTTCAGTGGTTTGTTGGTATCTTCATGTTCTTTAGAATTCTTTTTTCCACATTTGTTAAGAAACATATGCATTTTTTATTTTGTTTATGAAGTGAGCAGTGGCTGCTCGTTAGTTAGGGGCCAGAGGGGCCTGGTCCCACCGAGTATCCACCATCTAAATCAAAGAATCTTCCTATTATGTAATATAATTTTTTAAATAATTTACCTTTATTGATAAAATACAAGCATTTTTCTCTTTTAATACTATCCATTAAAAAATGCACTTAAAAAGCCATAGTCACATTTCTCCCCATCTAAACCATGCACAGGCCATGGATTTGTTTGCCTAGGACTTGGCGTCTTTTCTCTGTTTAGCGAGTTGAGGTTTTTGATATTGAGCTCAAAAACCATATTGACACGACATTAATTTGGCTTCGAAACAATTGTCACTGAAGGCCCAGATTTAAGTGAGATGCAGTAGTCGTACCGCCTACTGTCCTACACTGTAGCAGAAAATAGTATTACTTTATATTTTGTTAGTTTAACTGTCTAAGGATCTGTATCGGTCTTGGATTGATAAACTGTTTTTATAAATATAACTGAATCTTTTTAGAATAGGGTTAGTTTTCAAATTGCATATTTTCATGATAAAATCGTTTGAGAACTTTCACAATGCATACACTACACATATACACTCATATGCACATGTCAAGTCCCTCTTGTACTTCATACTTCAATTGTAACTTTTAATGAATGAGTTTTTCTAGAACGATGACCATCTGATAGACAGAATTGCAGTTAGGTGGATTTCTTTGTTCCAACTGAATTAAACTGCGTAGTTAAAGAAATATGGGAATTTTATGGGCTTTTGATTTGTAATGTTATATGCATTACTCAAGACTGTATATAGGATGCCATCAAAGTGGCGACCACTGAATTTTTCTTAAGAAACAGCGACACATTTGATCTGTAGTTTAATAACTTGGTTAAAATTAATAGTATAATGATCTTTGTCTTAGATTTTAATATGCAAATGATCAACTTTCATTGGTGCAACTGAAATCCCTTGTCTTTGGTATTTAAAATCAATATCTAAATATAAATATTTATAATTAATAAGTAAAACACCAAGAATATTACTTCAAAAATGGCATATCTCATAGGAATATATATAACAGAAGAAAAAGAGGGCAGACAGTAATATAATTACAAATTTTTATTCATTTTTCAAAGAGTATTGTATTTAGTTACCAAGTGCTGGAAAGCTTTAGTTCTTCAAGCTCTAACTCCCAAAAGTATTGAATGTTTAATTGAAACATTTAATTGTTTTATGTATAGGTGAAAAAAATTTTTTTGGTCATTTTTTTCATGTGAATTACAAATTGATTTATTTAAAAAATCATTAATCAGTTTCATTTTCTAATCATTGTACTCCAAAATTGGTAGAAATAAATACTAGTTTCAGTTAGATCAGCACTTTAGAAAACCTCAGGTAATGAATGGAATGGAATGGTGCAGAAGAAATGCGGAATCCTTGGGATAAAACACTATTTTTTTTTTATGTTTCTTAGATGTAATAATGATCTCAGATTTTGACCATTGCTTATTGATATTGAATCAATATAAAAACTTTTACTTTGAATTGTTTTTGCAAGACATCTCAATGTATGGGTATATGCATTTTTGTTGATATGCATATACAATCTAGATAAACTGCAAGTCTATTTTAACTAGTTTTTTCCAGATGTCTGTATGTATGTACATATGTAACTTACATATCTCAAAATCTGTCTGCTATGCAGTGTTGAAATTTTCTATTTTGGAATTATTGTAACATCCAGTTATGCATCTGTTTGGTTTCAATCCACTGGATAGTTTATTTACAGGGTCACCAAAAGAATATCAATATATTATGGTCTATGGATGTTTGAAATATTCTATGAGTTATACCTGTTAGAGTGGTTCTTAAAGGGCAACCTCCCATGACCTGAAAATGAATTCTGTTAAAACATTATTTTTAAAATGAGTTTTAGGGTTCACTACCAAGGTTGAAAAAATTAATGTTTAAGTTAACTCCCCCCTCCAAATGAACTTTTATGCGAAATGAAAAAGTGTTGATAATCTTCAATAATGCCTTCTGTTTATTTTCTCCATTCCTCCACTGTTATTAAATTTGATATTCAATCATTTAGTGTTTTTAACCGAACAAAATAAAGATTGCACCATAAAATTTTTAAACTGATTTATGATTCAAATTTTTAAACTGATTTATCTGGTATGATTTATATAGGGATTGATATGATTTATATAGGGGGGCTAAAGACTGTAGTGCATACTTTTTTGTCAATTTTTTTCTATCATAGGGGCACAAAAAACCAAGCCTGCTTTATATATATGGGCATAAAATTTGAAGAGTTCCCTGGGCACAAAAAATATTAGTCTGGCCCTACTTGTGCATAGTATCTACCTGCAGTTATGGTTATCTATAAAGTACATAAGTTAAAGTATATATAAGAGTCTTTCTTAATAACCCCTTGTCCATAGGCAACTTGGCCCACACTCCCAAAAGTAAAAGAACCTTGCCCCTCCATTTTCCAAAGTTCAAAAGTAACTATCAATTGAAAAATGATGTAGGAAAACCCAATTCACTGAGAGAATAAAAGGAATACTAGCTAACAAGAGTTTATCCCTGAAGATTGCTTACTCATTATTAGAGAAGATAATTGAATCAATATGGCGTAATTATTGGATTTTAATATTGTAGCCCAATTTAAGAAAGAAAGAATCCCCCCCCCCCCGTTTTGCACACTTCCACATGTTTTGACCCCCCCCCCCCCACTTTCTTGGTGGACTGGCCGGCCGCCGGTGTCGGTTTCGCTAGAGCCCCTGGAATAATGTGGCCAGCTCACCAGCGGCCATCTTGGAACCACAGATTCGCCTGGCCGACATACTTGGCGCGCTCCTCGCTGCGTTGGCGCGTTTACGATATCCTGTCATTTCACTCATAATTTAAGCTGTTTAAGCTAGATTTCGAAACGGAAAAACCTGCAAGTTAAGCAAGCATTTTTAGTTTAGTGGACACCAATAAAATATAACGTACAGGATAAAAGTAATATTTGAAAAAATGCAATGTTAGCATTTATTGAAATAAATTATTAAAACTGTCATAAAATAACATTAGTTAAAAATAACTTTTTAAAAGAAATTATTTATGATTCACAGTAACATTTTAAATAAATGAGAAAAAAAGTACTTTACAATAGAAAAAGCTTAAATTCTACATTTTAGACCTTAACTATTGTATGTAAATTGTACACAATAGAAAAAAAAATTGTTTTTTGAAGCAAAAACAATCAAATCATTAGAATAACTGATACAACTACAGTAGACTCTCTGAAATCTGCACACCTTGGGACCAAGGGGTTTGCGGATTATAGATCATTGTTTTGTTTACATTTATTCTTACTATAGTTACGAAGCAACAGAATATTTTTAATGGCTGAAATTAATTATACTGTCACACTTAGTTCAATTATTAAAGAATTTATTAAAATATATGAAAAAATTAATTTTATTTTACAAAACTTTTGTAGACTGAAATTTTTCTTGAAGGCTTAAACTTTCATACTTTAATTTTATATTACTATTTTTTTAATTTTGCAAACATGGAATCAATATTTGTTTGTTTTAGGGCTTTTGATTTGTGTTTAAATATTTTTTCCTGAAGTCTGTTTATTGTCATTATTTCTTGTGGTGATGCCAATGAATAATTTTGTATGAATTTTAAATATTTATAGCCTAAAGATAAGCCTTCTTCAAGAGAAATTTTTTGAAAATTTCTTTCTTTCAATAAAAAATGAAAATCAAAATACACGTTTCGTTAACTGAGTGTGTGAGATTGTCTCTCAGAATCTTTTCTGTCAGCTAATCATGCTTTCATTTTACTGCTCAGACTTTGTTAGATGGGTTAAAAGAACAATTTAATTAGATATATGCAAAAAATATGAAAAATAGCATAAAATTTCTTTTAATTCTACAAATCAACTCACCCGTAATTTCCTAGTGTTACTTAACTGTTAACTGCACATTTCACTGTTTACATCTAAAAATTATCGCGGATTATAGAGAGTTGCGGATTATAGATGTGTGGATTTCAAAGAGTCGACTGTATTACTATATATTTCAAAGGGCTAGTATATGGACTGACTTTTTTAAATTATTATTATGTTATGTTATAAAAAGGCATTTTGCTACTTAATTGTTAAATTTGAAAAGATCTTGTTTAATACTTTACAAATGTTTATTTAGGCCTTTAGTATATTTATCAAATTCACAAATATTAAATACTTTTAAATCTAACTTCTTATTTAATCTATATGGCTGATAGATATAAACAGGTTCCTGAAATCTACTTCTTATACATGAGGTGTTATACGAATTTTTCTTTTGAAAATTCACCATTCTGAAATATTTTCTACATATGTACATATTTATTATTCTTTTTAAGTAAATAACTAAAAATGTCATAAAGTAAATACTTGATCTGTATTCTGTACAATATGAAATTTATAATCTATCAATGTCAAAGAAAATAAGGAGGGGGGGGGGAATTTGCAGAAAATGCTTTTACTCCCAAAATTTTCACCAATCCATATGAAAAAACTCCCCAGAATATTTGATATTTGAAAAAGGAGTCTGAATAATGGGAAGAGTAATGAAAATAGCAATAAGAAAAACCTCTACTGTAGAACTACTACAAATCAAAATTTAGTTACTTACCTGTGCAAATAAAAATAAGTCATTTTTAAATCTGTAGGAAAATATTACTTTTTTGATAACGACATATTTTGCAATAATTAATATGTAAGATCTTGACTTTTATAAAATGAAAAACAGCACTTTTTTAAACAAAAATAAAAGCAGTATAAAAGTTATATCGTTATCTAATTAATACAATTTGATGATTTACTATCATTCATGATCTATGAACATAACCTTTTTAAAAGTTCCGTAGTTTTGTTTACAAACAAACCACACACTGGAACTCAGTTTGGCGTCATTTAGAATATTGTCAATATCCAAACATTGTACTATAAACATATACTTTAAAAGTTATTAGAAGCTTCCAAAGACTAAATTAAAACATTATACGATTATTTAGAACTTTATACTACATCCTGACTATCCTGAACTTTATACTACATATCACAAATTCAAGCAAATATTTTAATAGAATTACTTACACTGCAAAGTCGAGCTTCTGGACCCGGGTTCCATTCTTCACGTCTACAGTTCACCATCCACTTTTTTTTCTGTTCCATATCTCTAGGAAATCTAAACATTTGTTTACCACTTCCTGAACGATTGGAACAATTCATAGCTGAACAACCCCCCCATCATGAATTTTATTCAAATTGATAGCATGTAAACATCCGTAGAGAAGTAAAAAAAAAAAAAATGTCCGTAGTACACGTAGCATATACCAGATTGGAACCTTGTGGTAACCCTGTGGAACCACAATGGCGAGTGCGCGAGCTCCCCTTTTTAGGATCCCTAGGTTTCACTCTTTAATTTACAGCAAGTAAAGCTGAGAATTGCAAGTGTGTTTCAGTTCCAATTCTACTTTTTAGTTTTAGTATTATGGCTTTTTTTTTTTCATAAAAACAAAAATGGTTTTGTCAAGAATAATAGATTTTTATTTTTTTTTAGGAAGTGGGGGAGTTTAAAAAAATAAATATAAAACAGCAGGTGCTATTGATGATTATTATGTTACCAGTTTGATGTCAAAATTCATTGGGGAGGGGGTAGAATTTCACTTGAAAAGTTCACAAATTATTAATTTTTTAAACCTTGTTAGCTGACCCTAGAACTCAGTTTGAAAGAAGTTTTAATAATTTTCTCTTTGACATCATAGAACAAAATGTGAGAGTGCCCCGTAAATTTTAAATACTGAATTTTTAAGGATCTAATGTCTATTGTCTGCGAGTGTCTGGGTCAAACCCAAAATCTTACTAATTGTCATCGACCGTGGTGAATTTTGTCGAAATTCACCATATCTCTAACTCCATATGTATCTCTCATATTTCCAAAACTTTAGGAAGTTGAAATTTTGTATTCAGAAATATTGTAACATTAACTTGTACATCTCTTATGATTGCAGTCAACTGGGGTTACTCAAGACTTTCAATACGTTGAGGTAAAATTGAGGTCTATGAATATTTTCAATTCATTAAAAGTGTGTGGCCAATCACTATTTGGCTATTTCCAAAATCTCAGTAATTCACGCCAAGCTTGGTCACTTTTAGGCAAAATATCGGCAAATTAAGTTCCAAAAATAAGTCTTGCATCAGAAGTATTTATAATTTAACAGGCAAATGAGTAATTAATGTAGTGTCCGCTATAAAATGTAAATACCAAATATTATATTATCTTTCCAATAGATCAATCTTCATCTATGACAGTATGGTAAAATCATAAAACCTGTGTTTCTTACATGTATTAATGTGTATCTCTAAAAATCCAAATAAAGTGCTACCAGTCGGATGAACCATCCAAGTTTAGATCTTACTTGTCAGTTATATATTTTTCTGGTCTAGGAGCAGTGGTTTACCATTATTTTCAAGCCCTGATATGTTTTAAGATGTCTTAAATTCCAGCTTAATTTATTTAATTTAAAATGTTTGATTGTTCAAAGGTTGGCAGAAATGAAGAAAAAAACTGAAGATTTCTTTCATTCTCTATAAAAATGCAAAGCTTTTGGTTAGGTCATGAAATGAACCTTTGTTCTTTTAATAGTGTTCTTACATAAAATAACAAAGTAATTGTACTGCTAATTTATAAAAAAATGAAACTTAGGTAATGGCAGTAGACAATTAAGTATGACATAAACTTAATAATTCTACTACATGTATGTTTCTTGGTAGACAGATTATAAACAATAATTTGACATAAGTGCTAGATTGTTCTGCAATTTTCAAAATTAGTAACATTTTGTGTGTGTGGAGGGAGGGGGGGGGTTAAGAAGGTATGTGTTTTTGTCACATATGCTATGTGATCTTAAAGAAGAAAATGATATCCAAAAAAAATTCTTAAAACACTGTACTTACGAACACCTAAGAATCTATTTCGTTGAATTTTGAAAACCACCCAACCCTATAAATCCCCCCCCCCCCTTGGATACGGCCCTGGGATCTATTACAGTAGAAGACCCAAAATCCGCCGATCCGAAATCTGCAAGGCTCTAAAATCCGCACTGTGTGTTCAATGTAAACAATCAAATCTGCCCTGCCTACTGCAAGTTCAGAAAACTACCGTATAACCCCAAAGTAAACTGAATAAGCTATTCCCACTTGAAAAAAAATTTTTAGGAGTCTGTGAGCTCTAATCTTAACATTGATAACTTTCAAATGACTGACAGTGACGTAATTGACACTGAATTATGATCACATGATGCAGACTGACACAGTAACAAGTGAGGATGATCAAAAAGTTGATAAATTATCGTTTAATGAAGGTTAGGCTGCGAGAAAGAAATATCTCAGATTGGTAGAGCAACAAAGCTGTGTTACGAACAGAAAATAATGAAAAAATAAAATAAAATAAAAACTATAATTAGAACATCCCAAAGTCCTAAATTTTTATATCATGATTCTAAGTAACATGGTTTGTTTCCCTTTATCTCTTTTGTATTTTTTTTCTATTATTTTCTGAGGGGGGTGGAAATAGAATAAATTTCCTATTATGACCCAAAATCCATAAAATTCTAAAATCTGCACAAGGTCTGGAACCAAGCTGTGTGGATTTTGGGTCTTCTACTGTATTTTATTTTACGTAAATTTACTTGACAAGTTGTTTGGACTAACAAATATTTTGTGATATGAGCAGAAACTTTTCAAAATATTGTTCTATAAGTAAATTCAACTGTTTTTTCTTCCCTAATGTCTGGCACTTGTCATCCAAACAAAGCCTCTACTAAAGTTGGAAGGAAATATATGCCATTTTGTTGACAGTTTACATTCTATTCCTGTGTTTTAGCAAAAATTTTTGCAATGAGAATATATTGTTGAAAACTAAGCTAGGTATCATTGTTGTCAAATGAATATCTGCTATGTGCACATTTTAGAGATTTCGACATGACTACAAATGTCATTTCTGAAAGAAGAGGGGTGGGACATAGACCATTGCTGAAATTATTTCTGTCTAGTTTCCTATTCCATTGATCTATCTAGATAGACGAGAGATAGCTGTCAACAAAGTAATTGTAACAGTAAATCCATTTGAAGCTGAAAAAAAAGTACAGAATTCAATTTACAAGCAATTTGAGGTGTACTCAATTTTAGAAAAATTGAGGAAAAATTTTTTTAAACAGTCTTAAATTTGCATGCTTCATTTTGTGTACATTCTATTTACTCGTGTATAATGCACACTTTTTCAAAAATTTAAGGAAAAAAACTCTGTGCACATTATACAAGGAATAATTTTTTTACTGCTGCATTTAATCCACAAAGTCCAAATGAATCAAGAAATTTGTTCAGATTAGATAAAACTGGAAAAATCTTTCTCAATAAAAGTACTGCAGCATCGTCATTTCACTCGTTTGAATTTTTTTAAATACATAATTTCTAGTAACATTTTTAAAAACTCGTTAGCAATTCTCTTTGCCGCTACTAATGTTATCAGAGTCCTTGTCATTACTTGCACAGTCAGTGATCTCTTAAATGATAGTCTTCAAGTACCGTCCATTTAATTGAAAATTTCGGTCATTTTCCAATTCACTTATCGATCAGATTTATGGTGCATGTTATATACGAAAAAAAAAAAAAAAAAAAATTAGCCTGTTCTTGTGAAGTATAAGGTGTGCATCATACACTCATGCGTGCTATATGTGTAAATAAGGTGGTAAGGCGTAATTTGTATGGGAACTTGCAAGAACTCTGCTCCTGCACTTATTTTATTCTTAATAAATTTTTCATTAAATAAGTTCTAATAATTGTTTCCATTATTTTAATTTTATTACATTGTATAAATTATAGTAGTAAGCAAAAATGACTGATTTCACAATAAATTACAATAAATGTAACTCATGCTATTAGTATTTATCAC